>JAQFZU010000089.1:0-55843 GCA_034696185.1 Henia vesuviana
TTTTGATTAAAATATTTTTTTCTAATTGAAATTTATTGTTATTATTTACTTTGAAAAAAAAAATTTTTTTGTTTGACTTTAATTTTTTTTAAAAATTGTCAGGTGTTTTCGACCGCTTTTGAGATGTAAATCTCATTAAGTGAAATTTCATATAACAATAATAAAAAAAAAAAAATTTACAAAAAATGGAATTGAAAACTTTATAAAGTTAAATTTATGGCCACGAACGTGCGATTTTTAAAGTTAAAAATTACAACTTTAAATTAACCATAAATAAAAGAAGGGAAAAGGTAAAATAATATATAATAACACACACCCCCCCTTTGGTTCCCTCTCCCTCAGTTGGTGGCAGTGTACCTGTCCACCTTCCCATCCTTTTCTGCGGATGTTATTGATTAGAGATGTCTGGACGCCACCATCTTTGGGGGTAGAGTTAGAACGTGGCGGGAGGTGTGGGGGAGGTGAAGGGGTTGCGTTTCTCTCTCCGAGTTATTGATTCTCCAAGTGTGGGAGTTGGGGACCGTTTCGATATAATACAATTTTCAAACATCAACTTTTCTTTATTTCATTAATGGACAATAAACAAATAAAATTTATGATAAAAAATTAAAAAAATTAAAAAATTAAAAAATTTTAATTTTTCAAAATAATATTAAAACAATAAAAAATATTCACAATTAAAATTAAATTTTTATTTACTTTTTTATCAATTAAAAACAAAACGAACTTTAATTGTAAGTTATTCAACTCTTCCTAACACTTGTTTCTTCTTGTTCTTTCCCTTTCGCATCGACTTCTTCATTTTTTATATTTTCCTCATAGCACCATCTATTTTTAATGATTTAAACAAGAATTACAGTCGACAAACAACAATTAATGATAAATAACACAGTAAGGGTTGTTAAGTTAACCCTTAAATCTTATTATTGGATGAAATTTGTTTTTTTATTTATTAAAAAGTTATTGCTAGTTTTGGTGTGGAATTAAAATTTCATAATTTGGGAAATAAAATAAAAAGTTTGGGATTAGATTTTAGTGGGTGGGGGAAAAGAATTGATTTGTGAATGTATGAGGGTGTAGATAGTAATGGCGGATAGTGTGGGTCAGCGAACTCTGATTTTTCTCTTTATTTTCCACTTTAATTCTGTATCTTGGTACGAATCGTCCTTTATTTTTTCGTTTAACGAATTTTTCTCTTTTGTTTTCATTTTTATAATTTCCTATAGTTTCCGTTATTACCTTTTTACTCTAAGCATATCCCTTAAATAAATATTTTTGATTTTATTTAGTAGAATTTGAATTATTTTATTAATTTGTAGTGAGAATCCATTGGTATGTAAAAATGAAAAAAAAAAATCGATTTTAAAACATTCATTTCTTCAATGTTGAGCCCTAACTTAACAAACCCAAGTTGAATGTTAATGTCATTCCCGCGAGTCAAATGATGTCATCAACTTATTGCAAAAGGCGCTGCAGCTGAAACTGCTTAAAGCCATTATTACTCATAAAAATATTTATCTATTATTATAAATTTCTATTAATTCCAAATACAATAAAATAAAATAAAAATAAAAAATACCATTTAATCCAAAAAAAAAAAACACTTCTTTTATTTCGAAATTTGAAATTTTAATTACCCTTACCATCACTCCCCACCCGTTAATCCAACAGAAATCGAAACCAAATTCACTTTTCTTGCCCCAATTAATTCCCACAGACCAGAACCCACATAGCAAAAACTTGTCGCGCGCAAAAAGCGCAGTTGTGCGCACCTCGACGGGCAGAAAGGGGTAGGGATATGGAGACGAGTGAAAAGGAAAGGAGGACAGAAAAAATTACTCCCACCAACCCCCTCCCCCCCCTCCTCCTACCCCCGACCAGAGACAAATACATCCGGGCACCTGGCTAGCCACTGTTCCCTATTTGCAGCTGGGGTAAGAGCCAGCAGCCGACCCTCCCCCTTCTGCCTGTCACTGTCTAACAAAGGGGGGAGGGTGGGGGATGATAAGTGGGTGAAGGGGGGAGTTGCACTTTACCCCCTCTCCTTCCTAACTTTGGTGATTATAATTAATAAATGCACATGGGTGTGTGTCTGTGTTGTGTATTGCAGAGGGGGCTGGGGAGGGGTTGGGGATACTGAAATATTTTTTTTGAAGGCAAAATTTACATATGGGGTAAATGGGATTGAAGTTTGGTGATTTTGTTTTTTTTTTTATTTTTTAAATTTATTTTTTGGAATTTTTTTTATTGGATTTTTATTTGGTGTTTTTGTGTCTGATGTTGGTCTGTGGAGCATCATTCACTTCCGCGTTTTTGTTCAATGATTTATTCGATTTGTTTTTATTTTTGTGTTTTCTATTATTTCGTAGGGGTTGGGTGGGGGTTGTCTGGATTTACTATTTGGGGGTTTAAAAATCGGTTACATGAAATTAATATAATTTGTAATTTTTAATTAATTTTTAATTGTTTATTTATTTTATTTAATTATAATAATTAGTTAATCACTAAAACATATTTTTAAAAATTATTTTTAATTAATTTGAATTTTTTAAAATTTTTTTTGTTTGAGAAAAACTCAATTTATTTCGTATCAAAATTTATTTATTTATTTATGTGTGATTTTATTAAATAATATCACCTTTCTCACTTAATTCAATGTTAAGAGACATTTAAAAAGTAATGATTAACGACTTAATGGGAACAATAAAAGTGGAACGATGGATGATGACTGACGTTACCAGTCGCCTTGAAAAACTTTTCATTTTCTCACCTTGATTTGTGTACAGGTGGCAATCCAAGGAGACGCCCCCTGACGTTTACTGTGGGTGGAAAGGGTTTATTTCTCCTCCCACTTTTCTTAACTTCCTTCTTTACTGCTTTTGCCTTTACACTTTAGTGAGCCAAGAGAAGCCGCAGATGCAACTAGAGACGCACACACAATCAGGTTTGATAACACCAAAAATAGAAAAAAAAATCATTTCTTTACCCCTTTTTTTCTCTTACAATTTTTTTTTAAAGGTTTTAGAATATTTTAGATTTATTAATAATTTTCCATGATTTTATTTTTTACTTAAGTTTGTTTTTTTAGATGACATTTTTTAAAGAATTTGTTCGTTTTGTTTTTAAAGGTCGGGAAGTCTTAATAAGGGGAAATGTTCGAAATTCTGGTTATATTTGCCCCGAATGACGTCAATTTGTCTGTACGCCATACTTGACTTCTGAGAAAATGACTTTGTATTTATGTCGTTCTGCTCCCGGCATTGTGGTCAATAAGAAATTAATAAAATTTCATTAATTCAAAAAATATTTTTAAAATTTTGAATTCAAAATATATTTAAACAATTTTTTTTTAAAACTATAAAAATCCCTAAAACAAAATTTAAATAAAAACCCCAATTAAAAAAATCCAAAACTTTCAAAACTTCAACTTCCATAACCCAACCAATAAACCACATCCAAACACAAAAAAAATAAAAAAAAAAAAACCGAAAAAAAAAATCTCAAATTTATTCACCCATTCTTAACCCCTTAAAACCAGCTAAAAATAAATCACAACAACCCCCAACCCCTTTAAAAAAAAATATTTTTTTCAAAATCCCAAAAGCGTAAATATAAAATTTTGGTAAAACAGAGGAGCCAAAATGTCTGGCGTGTTGATAATTAACAAAACAGCTTCAGTATCCCCTCCTCACCCCTTCATTGATCTTGTTGAATGTCATATAGAGAAGTCGATACCAAAACCAACTCCCCCACATTCCCTCCACCCCTCGCATGTAACCGACATTGGACTCGCCCATCCACCCACCCGCCCAGCCCAACTGGAAGCCTCCACCCTGTGCTTTTCCCCCCCTCCCACCAACCCTAGCCTAATTCCTCGAATTTATTTTGCTGTACCACCCACCGGATGGCTGTTCCTTCTGCCGTTCTCACTCCCTCTTCTGGCGATGCAATAACATCCCTTCCCTCTCACACACTCACCTCCCCTCCCTTCCTCCTACACTCCCACTCCTCTTCCTCCCTTTCCTTTTCCCAGCCGCCCACTCGCGGTTCAGTTTCCTCGTAGGGGAAATATTCAACGTGAGTGGGTTTTATACTTTTATCAAATTTCATTTTATTTTTATTTGCCAAATTATTATTTTTTTTTTAAATTCAAATTTCGTAATTTTTGAAAAGAAAGTAATAATTATGTGAAAAAAAGGTACTCGTAATGCATTTCGGACCAATCCACACCCCACTTATGCCTGAAAAGGAGGGGGTATTGAGGGTAAGAAGTAAAATGACGAAAGGGCGCGAGGTTAGGGCATGAAAAGAAGTGTATATAAAATGGCCTTGCTGTCCTACAAATCTCCCTTTTCAAGGCCATAAAAGCGTACGAGTCCTTGGATTTCATCTCGAGACTTTGTGATGTGGCCCCTTTTTGAATAGTGCACCTGTTCATTCATTTTCTGTTCGGTGTTTGAGGAGGAAAAAATTCCTACGTCCGATAGTTGACCGTTCGTCTCAACAGATGGCACCACTAATTTGACAAATGGTCAAATTTAATTATTATTACCACTCGTAAAATAAACAAACCTTTTTTTTTAAATTATTATTATCATTTTTTAAATTATATTTTCATTATTGAAATTTCCAGATTGAATTTTTCATCTTTTAAACAATGGACGGACCAGTTTTGATGGAATGTTACGAGGATGTTTTCGAAGAAATCGCATCGAAATTCTACTCGGACGAACCCCTCAACAAAACCGTCGTCTCGCCCGAACCGTTCATGAGATTCGCATCCCGACTCACCGCAACTCAACAATCCCAATATACATTACTCGCCCAGCAACTCAACAACGACCAGGGCCACAATAATAACAACAACGAAGAAAGCGGCGTAGAAGATACGTGGATCGAAAGCGCCGAAAGTCTGAGTTGGAGCCCGTCGAAGGTCGCCCGTTACAACCCTACGACGAAGATGTACAAATGCGTGGACTGCGACACTGTCGGATTCCTGTCGCGTATCGCCGAACACTGGCTCGGAGCTCACGCCAATCTCAAAGTGTTTCGATGTCCCCGGTGTCCCTACAGCAGTGCATGGGCGCGATGCGTGCGCATGCATTTGACGCGGCACCACAACGAGCAGCATTCGGATGCTGCCCTTTGGAAGGACAACGCGGCTCTCGACGACGTGACCAAATTGTTACAAAATTTGCGTCACACTGCCGACAGTCGCAGCAATGGCACTTGCGACGGCGAATCGCCAAGCCAGGGATTCGATGGCGCTTCCGACAAGCGCTACGCGTGTCCGCAGTGCCCGTACGCGACAGATCGACGGGATTTGTACACGAGGCACGAGAATATCCACAAAGACGAGAAACCGTTTCATTGTTACATCTGTTACAAAATGTTCAGTCGGGCCGATCACGTAAAGAAACATTTCTTCAGGATGCACAAAGACCGGCCTTACGATATCCATTTGATCAGGCGACTTCCGGTCAAAAATAATAGCAATTCGACGAATAATAACTTCATTCAACGCAACAACAACAAAACGAGTGTCAACATCAGTGCGAATGACGATGGCAACAACACTTTGAATGCATACAATTATAATAATAATATCAATAGCAATGGTATATCGGTGCCGGCTTTTAGTTCGATGGCACTCAATAGGTCCGGTGATGGGGGTATAGTCAGAAATGGCGGTCGGGCGCGAAATTCGGACAGTGGGCAGTTCGGGTTGAGTTCGTCGAAGAAGAGACATTTGCCCAAGATGTTTTCGTGCACTTACTGTTCGTGGAGAGGTGTCGACAATTGGTGCCTGAAACGGCATCTCAACACACACATCAAACCGTATTTGTGCGTCCTGTGCGACTATAAAGCGGCGAGGGCCGAAAGACTGTCCACTCACGTTCTTAAAATTCACAACAAACGCATATGTAACAAATGTTCGTTTCTGGCCGAAGATCAAGTCCAGTTGAATCGGCACGCGAGGGAAGCGCAGTAAGTAAACTTTAATTAATAATATCTACATAACACCCACATTTGTACACATAACAAAGAGACATCAGAAAAATAGAAGTAAATATATTCAAGAAGGGAATGAAATGTCTATTTGGACATCTTTAGTAGTAAAGCGGACACCTTTACACCTATTTTTGTAAGGGTGCGCCTACAAACGTGTGTATGAGACTTTGCGGAGGAAAATTTATAAATTGAGTTATAACTTATAACTTACGGGAATGCCATTATAAGTATAAAATATAAAGATAAATCAGTAAAACAAGCTTCCGTAAAGTCTCTGAATGACTTTCTGGACCACTGCACAAACCATTTTTATTGTCCAGCAATTTATTGATATTTCTGGAGGTTTAATCAAAATTATCACTTACAAATAATATCCATAAAAGTTTTGACTTAATTTACTAATTAAAAAGAGTGGAATTTAATTACACACAATATATTAAACTGTATTCTTATTCTGTCTGTTGCAATATCTCTTTATTTCATTTCTTTTTTTCTATTTCATTTTGTTTGTGTCTCTATCTATCATTTTTCCCCTGGTCAGAAGAACAAATTATTCTCTCTGTGTAATTTCTTTTCTATCCAATTAATTCTATTGTCTCTTTGCTTTGGCTGCTCTTCTGACCAGTTCTTTCAGCTGTAAGTATTGTATAAAACCGACAACTTATCGAAAAAGTGTCAACTCACTACAGTCTCCCAACATTTCTTTCTTTTTTTTTTTCACCATCAAAACCCACCAGCCACGATCGCAACTTAGTAAAATGCGAAGACTGTTCCGAGACGTTCGACGGTCCTAGCGAATTGGAATCGCACGCAATAATGGCCCACAACAGAGATCTGTTGGACTGCGATCACTGCGACTTTAAAACAACTTACAAGAAAAGCTTGGAAAGCCACAAAGAGGAGCGTCACGCCGAAGACTCGACAAAGCGGAACAACGGTTCGTGCAAGAAAGAAATTTGCTGTCGGGAATGCGGCTGCGAATTCGCGAATCAATCGTCGTTACAAACTCACATTTTACTACTGCATCGTAACGAGAATTCAAATTCGTTTCGATCGTGCGCTTACTTGTGCTCGTTGTGCCAATACGGCTGCTCCTCGCAGACCAATATGATGGAACACATGCGCATTCACACGGGCGAAGTATTGCAGTGTCTGGCCGAGGATTGCTGTTTTCGGACCCCGTTCGATTCGGTTCTCCGCGAACACGTCGAATTCATGCACGACGACGACTTCATCGTACGATGTCCGCATTGTGGTTTTTTGCTCAATTCGCGCCAGACTCTCGCCAATCACTTCCCATTACATCATCCGCGATTGTGTCCATTGTGCGTGGCCGTGATTCGAAAACATTTCCCAGCGAAGGACGAGGGTAAAAACACCCAAGACACCGCTGGAGCCGACAATTCGAATCGCGATAATTCTTTGTTACTCGATTTGTCGTCGTTCGAGTCGCAAGTCGACATACCAATCGTTACCACAGTTAAACGATCGAGAAAGCAGAGTAAACCGAGGAAAATTATCCAGACAGACGAGGATGACGAGGAAGAAAACGTGGATGAAGACGAATTGAAGAATTCGCCGAAAAGAAAGAGGAAAAATTCAGTTTCTTCGTCACCAACGCCATCGACATCGAGTAACAAAAGTTTCTCCTTTTCGCCGCTATATCGTTGCCGGCAATGTCGGCCATCACTGATTTTCAATCAGAAGAAAAATTGGATTCTTCATGTCCGTTGGAATCACGTTCGAAAACGGTTTTCGTGCGAGCACTGCCCTCAGACTTATGTTCATCAATATCAAGTTCTTCTCCACGCTAGCCGAGATCATGTCGTCCAACGGCTATGAGGCTTAATATCTATTTGTTTACGTTTACATTGTGAGGGTATTGAAAGGGTATATTTTGGAATTATTTTTTTATTTTTAAACTGTGATTGATCGATTAATTGATTGGTTGGTATTAATGTGTAACGTGATTTTGTTTTGTCTAAATGTTAATATTGACATGTGGAAATGTAATGGGAAAATGTTGGATTTTTATTTCAATTTTTTTTTTTTTTTGGGCTTTGATAAATCCATAACCGTGCAATTTGAATTATTCATCGAAGTTATTTTTTTTTTATACATAAAATATGGCGTTTGTGTTTATTATTATTTTTCTTTGTGAAAATTTTGCAGTCTATTGGTGTTGGTATAATTTTTTTTTTTTTTAGTATTAGAAATTTATGAAGGACAATTAATTAATTGAAGGAGAAGACAGATTCGTACCGGTGCTCAAATATTAGAAAATATATGCAAAAAATTGCAGTTTTAAATAAATATAAAAACATTTTTCTAGTCTCCTTCAAAACGTAATTATTAATAAAATTGCTTAGTACAATCATTGTAATGGTAAAATTTTAATTAGAAAATTTGAAGAAAAAAAAAAATCAAAAACAAAATTTTTATTTGCAATTTAATAATTCGAATTTTTTTAATTCATTTTTATTTTGGCTTAAAATAAGCGTTATTATTTAAATAATGCCAAAGAAATTTCAATTGTTATTTAATTAAGCTTTATTCTTAATTATTGTAATCTTTCTTTCAATTCATTCCATTATTAAGGCCAGTTTTGCGTTATAAATGTTTTGTAATCATTAAAAAAAAAAATTTTTTTTTTAATTATATTATCTTTGAATTAAGTGTTGGCATTTGAGTCAATGTGTTTTATGGACACTCTAAACACCTCGAGACTCCATCTCATTATTAACCTGCATAATGGAGGATAAATATTTTAATTTTAGATTTAATTATTATGAGTTATCTTTTACCAAATGTTGAATGTTTTCCATTGTGAATTAAAAATAATAATTCTTAGTTAAATGTGATTTTATTTTCTATTTTTTTTCTTTTCAATTTACATCACACACACACACAACACAACTTTAAAATTGCCGCGATTGGCGACGCGAATTAGTCCAACCTTGCACACGCATAGCATTGGAGCGGAAAACAGCCCACATTTCGAATTTACACACCCTGAAATTCGTTTTTGATGATAATTGAGGTGAGTTGTAAGTTAAAGTTGGGTAAGAAAAACCAGTCGAACAGTCCGGTTGAATTGAAAAGCCAAAGAAACTGACACTGCCTCCGAAACCCTTTAAAAAACATTTATAAATGACTATTAATAACTTGTTTAAAAGCCATAAATTTACGAGACAATGAGGGCCCTCATCGTTCGGATGATCGTTTACATAAATCCAGTTTTTATTGATTTCTGTGGACGAATAAAGCGACATGGAAGGAACTAATGAAAAAACAAAACAACCAGACGAACCTTTTCAATAATTAAAAACAAATCATTTTAATTGATTCGTTTTAATCGATTGAACATTAATGAAACATCTTACCTCTGAATTTAGGATAAACAAACCATTTTTCACTGGAAAATCCCCCAAAACGATACCGATCTGAATCTTCGATGATAAATAATGTATTATCATAACGTGTACAGCATGAAATTATATCTTGATACGTTAACTCATCATCCTAAAGGGATTAATCATTTATAATAAATTAAATTATTTATTATTTTCAATAATCCTACATCCAAACTCGAGCATACTAACATCCATTCGTGTGGGTTATTACTAAGTTTTGGTATGTTAATATTTAAAAAGATTATTGATGGAATGTCTAATATAGTCGTTTTGTGAATATCGATAACATCATCCGAATCGGGCGTTACAAACTGAGGTAGGAAAGACTGAAACTGTAAATTTTAACAATTAATAACACCGGAGAGTGTTTTATAACTGTCATGTGTTTCTTACTTGCCAATTGCATTGATAAATTGGAAATGGAGGATACATCAATTGATGAAACATATACAAAACGATGGGATTTGTTTCTAACCAACTCGCAACCGCTTCATCGTCGTATTGAGTAAGAGTTGTAAATTTGTTTACGCCTGAATCCACTGAAATATAAAATATTTATAATGATGTAAATGAAAATAATTAGAAAATAATTATTAACTTGGATCGAGCAAACCGTGAAGTAAAAACACTGTTAATCTCTCTGTGGCCGTGTCGTCCGAATCGGTAGCAAACTCCATCAACATTTCTTGTTTCGATACTGCTTGAAGATGGTTGGTGAGTAAATCTTTTAATAACTGAGATATATAAAAGTAAATAAGTGTAATTAATATGATAATTTTTGCTTTTTATTACACCGAAGAGATCGAGACACGTTACGAAACCTAAATTTCGATTTCCAACCATAAATCGAATAATCGAAGCTTTTTGCACTGAATTGCCTTTAATTATATTGGCTATGACGTAAACAAATGCAATGGGAGATATAATATTTCTTGTTATTTTTCTTTTGGACTGGCGCCCTTTTTTTTCGTGTTTCCATTGCATAGCTTCGTATAATCTTTCAATTAATTCAATAGTCATGAAAGGCAGAAGGTAGTTCTATACGAAATTAATATCTTTAAATTATTGTAATTAAAACTTTTAAATAACTGAATTTAATACCTTTAGTTGCTCGAAAGAAATGCTCGTTGCATCTTTTTCAGTCATATCAATCAGAATCTTTTTTAATTTATGCAATTCGGAATCTTTTAACAACACCTCTTTCTCTGACCGTTTATCGTATAATTTGAGAAATATGCTTTGAGTGCTCCCCATTTATAAATCAGTTTAAAATATAGTTCTAGATAAATTGGAACAATTCAGTAATGCATTAAATGCAACTGCCATCTTTTAGTTAATTTAAAAATTTTTTATTTTTTAAATTTCCCGCGTCTACATCACGTGGAATTTTTCCAAGGCAACTAAACTTCAATTCACGGCCTCTGCTGGTACAATTCGACAAGACTGACATTAGGTAAATGAAACTTTTTATGCGAAGTTTGTCATGTCATATGACAGTATATGTTAACTTGTGATTACAATTATCTTTGACTTTATTAGTTAAATGATAACAGGTTTTTAATTTAGCGCTGAAGTCGGAAGTTAGGACATTGATATGAGTCCAAAAGGCCATCAGCTTTGCGAGTGGGGTAATTTGCAGCTGTAGAATTAATTAACTTTTTGATTTAGTTTTAAATTAAGGTAATTTTCACTGAAGTATGATAGATAACTCCTCACAAGAAACGTTAAGGTAATTATATTTGTTTTTATTTATTGCTGTTGCTTTAGAATTGAATAGTTTTAATTTTATTTAAAATCCTGTCGAGTGACTGCTAGTATCAATGGTTTGGTTTCGATATGCGAAAGATGATATTAAAAATTAAAACTAAAATGAATTTAAAATTCTTTTATAATATTGAATTCTAATTGACATATTTTATGTTTTTAGCGATTTAATCTGAATACTGAGAACTATTTTTATTAAGTTTCTATGTTTTCAGAACTTTAAAAGATTCTGCTGTCAAATTACTCAGAGATCCACCGTCATTTCAATCTTTTCTCGATGTTCTGAAGAAAATAATAGATATCAGATGTCCAATAGAAGAAAAATTTCAAGTACTTTCCGTCAATGACATTCAACGACAAGCAAAGGTTTGAATGAAATGGCGAAACTATTTTATTTGTTTTAATATGTTTTAAAATTTATTTCTAGAATTCCGATTTGGTATTAAGAGGTCTTATAAACCTTGTAGATATTGGAAAATATTCATTACACAAAAGGGACTTGAAGATAAATCAAGACCAAGACGAAACTTTTTTATATTTGCAGAATGTTTATGTTAGTTAATATAAATTTATCCTAAGAAAATTTACTAATTTACTTTTATTTATTAAATACAGGGATTCGAAGATGTATTAATGATTTTTGGCTATGAAAAAACTGAATTATGCTGGCAAATTCCAGAAAAAGTCGAAATTGATAAATCTCAAATTTTATTTGTGTTGTTGGAATTATTACTGATATTAATAGAAGTGCACAATGAAACTGTGGAGATAAATTCATCTATTGTTAATTCCGGTGCCAAATCAGACGAATCGTTGGACAAGTCGCTTACGCTTGACGAGAAAATTCATGAACAGATTTTGCTGTTCGAAAATAAAATGGGTAATATTTAATTTTGTTGCTCGGTTTTAAATTGTAGCTTAATTAATGACATTTACAAAACTTAGTTAAGGGCTTAAAGGAAACAGATTTAATCACTGCGAATGAAGATAACAGTTCTGAAAACGATACGAAAACTTTGGAATCATCAAATAAAATGGCTGTGACTGATGAATTTCACAAGAATGATAATAAAACAGGTAAATTATTTTAATTTCGGCCTAACAACATTTTATTAAGTATACATATACATATTTCCAGAAGTAAATAGTATTTATACGAATATTTTGCCCAACGGACCAATGGGTTTTGTGAAGAACTTCGTTCAATCAGTTTGGAAGAAGTTTTCGTTCAAGGATTCAGATCTCGAATATCCTGAAGATATGTCGGACAAAGAATCTGATTCTATGCACCCTATATTGCCCGATAATGAAAATATAAGCATTTCTGACTCGCTTTCTCCCGAGAGTGGCGTTACAACAAATACCTCAGTTCCTCAGGTAAATAATTACAATTTTATCATCTTTGACAGATGTTTTAATCAAAGTTAAACATGTTAACACAATTTAAAAAGTCGAAATCCAAACCTATTTATAAAAGTCAAGGTTAAATTTTCAAAAAAAGACAAGCAAAACTTGAATTTTAAAGTAACTTTGCTTAAGTAGAAATTCTGAATGTTAAGTTAATCATCTTATAAAATTATTAGTTTTGGTTCTTGATCTAAAAATTATTTAGATAAATTTTAAAAACTATTCACCCGTTACAATATGGTCCTTGTTTAATGACTACTAAGAAATTTGATCTCATCTCAACATTCCTCCTCAAAAGGTTTGTTTACTTTGAATGCCCCTTTTGAAAGGTTTATAAAGTGTTCTAAAGTTTAGCAGTTTTAACTCTGAGACTTAACTTTTTACTGTTCTAAATAAAAAAATAAATAAAAACATTTTTTTTCTTAAGCCAGAAATAACATCTGAAACTGCTGACTACAAATCGAAAACGAAATAAATTACCCCCTCGATTAGTTTAATTAAATTCATTAATCTAAAAAACAAACACTAAAACATTATCAATTAAATTTTTTTTTTTTAAATTAGAAAAAAATAGTTATTTGTTAGTCATGCCAATAACATTGCAGCAAACAAACTCACAAATTTGTCTATCCTTTTTTTATTTTACGGAAACGGAAGAAATAAGATAAAATTTTTGAAAAAGGGAAGATATCGGATGAATAATTGCTCAACAACTGTCTCTGTATAGCTTTATGCATCTATTTTAAGCATTAGACACTGCAGAGAGTTCTCTATTCGGCAGACTCAATTGGCAGGTTGCCGCGTTGACTCCTTGAAGAGTCTGATTGGAAAAAGTTGTGTGGAAAGCAACGTTTTCTTGTACACTGGTCAAAGAAAGAATTTGATTCGAAGGTGATGTATTAAACCTACAAGAATTTTGAAATTCCTTTTGTTTTGTATAGATTTTAATGATGATTAATAACAATTTCTTATTTTTTTATGAGATTTAATACAACTAACTTTGTGTTATTATATTTCTATTCTGTTCGTTGCGTAGCTTAGATGTAATATTAATTATATTTTGAAATTAGGGTAATAGTTACCCGGTATTTATATAATAATATTTTTAGTTGTTTAACCCTTCGCTTGTGGGGTTTTTGGCTTCAGGAAATTGCGAGTTAATTTTAATACTTGAATCTTGGCACCAACAAGCCACTCTAAAAATAAAAGTGAATGCATGCATAAACAACTAAGTGTTAAATACGATCGAGAAAACCTTGATTTTTATAAAAATTTATATCATTTTTTTCTTTTATCATTTAGGCGGCTCTTAAGTGTTCCGAAAACTTACAATCGAAACCAGATTGCAAATCTGACACGATGGTATTAAAACGTGCAGGTAAAGCTGCTAATTTTAATTGGGTGATAAATTGTGTAATTTTTTTTTGTTTTACTAGAAATTCGCACTGTTAGAGATGGTAAACACTGTGATCTTTGCGGAAGTTCCACACCGGCCGTTCGTTGTGAAAAATGTTCCGATTTGATATTTTGCTTATCTTGCGATGATATGTATCACCGACATCCAAAACGAAGAAATCACGTGCGAAAAGCAGTGGATTCCTTGAAAGCGCAAATGTCTAGAGGTTTAGAGCAGGAAGCTGATCCAAATAGACTTCCTGTACCGCCTCCGCGAAGACGTAAATCGCAAAAATCTGTTCAGTCGTCGCCGTTATTTGGCAGGAAATTTAGTCAACAAGTTAATGCCATTTAACTATTTTAAATGTATTATATAGGGTTAAAAATCTTTTTTTATAGAATCCGCCTTTGCCTAAGAAAGAATTTTCTTTTATGGATAAAGTTGGGAGCCTACGAAGGATGATCGGTCGACCATTGCCGCCCGTGCCAAAAGACGAACCTCCTGAACGTCCACCGAAAACATTCGCTCAAAGTAACGAAATGATTATTTACATTAAATCAAATTAATTTTATTTATGATTTATTTAAGATGACTCGTCAGCTTTTCGTAAACTTTCATCATCTTGTAGTTCTTATTCCAACGTTTCAGACAACGAAGGTTTATTGAACAATTTCGGAACAAGACAATCCCCAACTTACATGAACGAACAAATGGTAAAAGTTAAATTCACTTTAATAAATTCATACTAATCAAAGAATCTTTCAGCCGCAAAATGACCCAAATTGGAATAATCAAAGCACTAATGTCCAGTCATCTTATCCAAGTTCCTTAAATAAAGGCAATCTTGCAGCTGGCGATCAATTAGGATTCCAAGGATTCCCAACACTTCCAAAAAAAGTTTACAACAATCAGTATGTGTATAATTAAATAAACGAATAAACAAATTGTGATCATTAATAATAACTTTTTAACGATTTTTTTAGAACCGGAACAATGACAATGGGTAGAATGGGTATGCCCGGTAGTTCCAGTGTGTGTGATCTACCAAACCGTGCTGGAGGAATGCCACAAGTAAACTAAATGGAGTTGTTAAATATCTAATTAACTTTCATTGACTCTTTGTTCACAGACCCAATCAATTCAAGATTTAAATTACATGGCTCAAATGCAAAATGCACATTTTATCAATCCTTACATGTCGCCTTACCCAATGATACCACCTTGGATGAACCACCCTCAAAACTTCTATCCACCTAACGTTTTTCAACCCATGGACCACTTAAAACGCACACCGAGTAATTCCAGTATGAATTATCCCTACTCCGAATCCGGATACAGATTAAACAGTTACACGAGCATGGGGCATCTTCACAATCCTATGGCAATGCCGCCTTTTTCTCCTTATCTTCATCAAGCACAAAAACCTCCTTCACCCACATTCAGTAGCAAATCGGCTCGGCCTCATAAGGCCCACAACATCAGTGGCGAGGGACCATTTCCCAGGAGTAGCCGCAGAGCGACTCACACTGGGCTTCACACGGGTCGTAGATCACTGATAGACAATTCGAGTTCGGAAGAGGATTATTATTCGGCGAGTGACGAAGAAGAACTGCGTGCAATGCGCCGCAGTGACAAGGGATGGCAATGCGAACACTGCACGTTGATTAATGCGCCTTCGACCAAGATTTGTGTGGCGTGTTGTAAAACTGGCTGTGAAACTCGTCGATCGACTGGCGAACGACGTAGACGAAAGCGCGACGGCGGCGGTGTTAAATCGCCATCGAGCGGCGGCGTAGATTCGCGGTCTTCGTCTAGTCTCAAAGATCGTCGTCCGAGTTCGAAGACACCGGAAGATTTGGTCGATGAGATGGCGCAAGTAATTACAAAGTAATAATGAAATTAATCGCGTAAATTAAATTAAATTTTTTTTGGACAGAATTTAGTAAACGAAATGGAAGATGCGCTAAAAATGAGTCCATCGGCAGAGAAAACTATGAATTTGAATAAAATTCCAGTGACGACCAGCGTACAAGCAGATGTAAACGATGAGAAAAGTGAAAAAAGCATCGCAGAAGTTGAAAATGGAATTAAATCAGATGGGAGCGAACCACAAAGAAAGGTGGTGTTAGATAACTAGGTATTAATATTTTAACTTTGGCAAAATTGGGATTAAAACTTACAATTTGATCTTTAGAATTATTAAAATTAACAAATTTAATTTAGGATTCTTATAATAGAAGTATAAATTCACGTCCCAAAAATCATCTTTGTAATTATAACGCATTC
Source organism: Henia vesuviana (assembly GCA_034696185.1). Taxonomy (NCBI): domain Eukaryota; kingdom Metazoa; phylum Arthropoda; class Chilopoda; order Geophilomorpha; family Dignathodontidae; genus Henia; species Henia vesuviana. The sequence goes on from JAQFZU010000089.1 coordinate 16,279, forward strand.
GCTATTGTGATTTAATCGGATTGAAATTTGCTTTACTTTTAATTAGTAAAATTTTTTTTTAATTTTAAAGCAAATTTTAAAACTTTTTTTATTGCTTAATTAAAGCTTAATTTTTAATTATTTCTATATTTTAATTTTCTTAATTTTAATTTTTTTATTTTAATTTTATTATATTTTTAGGTTGAAGTCATATCTAAAGGAACTTCCCCTCCCCCTCAGAATATCTCGACCCAAACGAATTTATCAGACGGATCTGCTTCCGAAGAACCCCGGTCGGGCCCAATGTACCGCACTTCAAGTCGCTCGTCGCTCATTGGGGGTGACCGGGATTATCCCGCCTCTTACCGCCGATCAAATCCTAGTCAAGCAAAATCGATTAACGATCATTTACCTTACTTTTCCGCTAGTCGTAGTTCAGTGTTCGGTGGAATTTCAAAGGATCCGAGTCCGGTTCGTTCGTATTACGATGAACCGGAATTCGGATCTCGTCGCGATCGTCAATACTCGGTTGATCCTGTCAATACAAATGACTATTATTTAAATTTAGAAGAATTGATTGAAAGACGCCGTCAGGAAAAAATGCGGTCGCAAGGATTTGAACTCGTTAGACTTTTAAGGGTGAATTATAAAGAAAAATACTAAAATAATAACACATTTCTTGACAAAATTTAATTTTTAGGAAGCTGAACAAAATGATTTCACTGCTGATGATTTGCAAGTAGCCATAAATCACTGTGGTAATCAAAATGCGGTGCAGTGGTTGCAAGAAAATTGGAAAACTATGATCGACAGTGTGGTTGCTTTAGTTACCAACTACGGTAGAAATAAAAACGAAAATGATGTCGGCGTTATTTCGACCACCGAAGCTAAGGAATCGCTTCGTCGTCACAAAGGCAATGTTTGGGCTGCTGTAACTGATAGTGTCGAAACTCGACAACGAAAAGTATTACTAAAAACTATTTTATTTTAATTTATTGAATTATTTTGTATTTTTTTTTTTAGTGCAAGACTTTGCAATTACGTGGTGATTACAATCAGGAGGAAATTATTGCCGCACTTACAGCTAATCATGGAAACCTTGAAGCTGCTCATGCCGAATTGGTTAAAAATGCTATGAAACCTTTTCACATGCAAATTTGGGGACCTCCTGTAGGAGTAGAAAACGAGAGCGGGGCTTCTATATTATCAGGATCACAACGAAATAATTTTGGTAATAATTTATTAAAATTTTTAAATTGTTTTATTTGTTTTTCAAATCGTTTTAGATTCTTCGTTATTGAAATCAAGTAAACCGATCGAAAGGTCGGCACGCAACGACCTCGACAGTAGCGAGAGGAAAATGTGGGTTGAACGATTGACGGGAGGTGAAGAAGGGGTAGGTTGGAGTACTGAACCCAAAAAATCATCGAACGAAGGTAAACTGGAATTTCAACCAAATCGAAACACACCAAACAAAGTGAATAGAATGGGGTCTTTCAGTGGTGGGTCGTACACTAGTGTTGCAAATGATAATCGTAGTTTATTCGAAAATGTTAAAAAAGAACCTGTTAAGGAAGACTCGTACGTATCTCTCGAATGGCTCGAAGAAAACAAGAAACGACAAGACGCAAATTACGGAAAACCTGAAAAAATTGAAGAGAAATCAACCGGTGTTTATACATCGCTTCAAGAATTGGGTCTCGACTCAATGATTAAAACAATTCCGAAGTTTCCAATTGATTTGGATCAATTTGAAGATATCGAAGATGACGATGAACAAGAACCGGTTAAAAAAGATCAAGATTTAAATCAAGACTCCGTTTATATGTCCTTGGAAGATATAAAACACGAAGAAAATAATCAAGAGATTTTCAACGATAACGAAGAATTTATCGATGCGGCAACCGAAAGTATATTGGATACGGCACAAAAATTGATGTACGATATTAGACCATCAGCACCAATACCGTCGGCTCCAATTTCTGATATACCTCAACTACCAACACTACAAGAAATGTCGGTGATTGAGGTAGAGAAGTTGGCTCAACCGATTTCGCAACCACCTCCACCGCCACCATTACGTACTGAAGCTTCGAAAAAAGCCTCGAGTGAATTCGAGGTAAAAATGAGAAAATAAAACTTCGCTTTTAACAGTTTTAAAAACGATATAATATTTTAATGTTATTAATTGTCACTTTATATTTGAAAAAACCATTACAAATCATCCATATCTTTATTTACTTTATTTATTAAATTGGGCGATTTGAAAGGCTTTTCTCGATAATATAGAGTGAGATGGAATTTAAGAAATAATTATTGATGAAATGTTTGCATGAACTCATAGCTATATCGAGCTTTTGTAAAATTTTTATAATCTATGTTTGATATAATGATGTTTATAGGGATTTTTTTAAATTTTATCTGAACGAAAGTTTATATAGTTATTTGTAGGTATTTTCTTGTAAGTAGAATAAAAGAAAAACTTTTCTTTTGTACATATGTCCATTTCGAATTTCGATAAAGGCACGAATTCTATAGAATAACATTGTATGATTTTAATATATTAATGGCATGTAAAAATCGGTAACAAATTATATTAGAAATTATAATTATTTTTTTATAATAGAAGTTTGGTGTGTGTTGTTTTGCATGGTTTTAATTCTAGTTTAGCATTGTTTTTGATTGCTGTTTGAACTAATATTTAATTTGTAGTTTTTTGGCTTTTAAATTATATTTTGATGTATTACAGCGTCGTGCACGAATGTGTTTAGCGGAGGGAAAAGTTTCGACTTACAGTCAAGCAGAATTGTTAATAAAATTGATAGATCTTCAGATTCCCGAAGCCGATGCCATTGTGGCATCAAACGAATGTAGCGAAATTGATATGGCTTTAACGTATTTAAAACAGGATTGCCAATTATGTGTCGGACAATTTCCGATGAGTTCGGTATGCTTTTGAAAATTTAATTCTGTATACATAATAAAATTTCCTTTTATTTTTTAGATGATTTCCATGTTGAATTGCATTCATCGTTGCTGTAAAAATTGTGCTAAAGATTATTTCAGTATTCAGATTCGAGAAAGAAATATAATGGATGCTATTTGTCCTTTCTGCAATGAACCAGATTTAACTGATGATGATATTGCTACTGATTATTTTACTAATTTAGATATAATGGTAAATACATTAATTCTTTTATTGTTTGAATTGTTTTGATTTTATTTGTTTTTAGTTGAAAAGTGTAATTGACGACGAAGTTCATGAGTTATTCCAAAGGAAATTAAGAGATCGAGCTCTAATGAAAGATCCTAATTTTCGTTGGTGTTCTAAGGTTAATTTTTTTGTATAATTGTTTATTTTTGAGTAATATTTGATATTTAGTGTGCTTTTGGATTCATTGCTCCTCCGATGGTTGCTAAACTCAATTGTCCGAATTGTAGAGCTGTTACTTGTGCCTTATGCAGAAAACCAGTAATATATTTTAATGTTATTTAAATTGACAGCACTAGAATAACTAATGTCTATTAACAGTGGGAGACGCAACACAACGGATTATCGTGCGAGCAATTTACAGCGTGGAAAGAGGCGAATGATCCCGAATTTCAAGCTAAAGGATTAGAAAAACATCTAGAAGAGTATGGAATAGGTTTGGGCTTCTAATTTGTAACTTAAAATGTCAAATTTTTAATTTATTAAATTTGGTTTTATCAGATTGTCCAAGTTGCAGATTTCGTTACTCTTTATCTAAAGGCGGTTGCATGCATTTTCAATGTTTGCAGTGTAAATTCGATTTTTGTAGTGGTTGTGGCAAACCTTTCAAAATGGGCCCGGTAATGAATTATTTCGAAAATTGAAAAATTTCAATGTTTTAATTTGCTTTTATTTTTAAATTGTGTTTCAGAAATGTAATTTCTCACCAATGTGCATCAAATTAGGACTTCACGCGCATCATCCTCGTAATTGTTTATTCTATCTTAGGGATAAAGATCCAGTTGATCTTCAAAAACTTCTTCAGGTAATCTTTAATCGCTTATTAATTCACAAACTACTAATTATTTTTAATTATCCTTAAAATTAAATTATATGTAGGACAATAATATTGCTTACAATACCGACCCACCGCCATTATCTGCAGCAGCACATACCGATCCTGCGATATTTAAATGTCAAGTAATGGAACAGAAAGAAATTCCAGGTGAAGGATTAAAGGATGATGTATGTGGAAAAGATGTAGAAGAAGGATATGCTGGATTGTGCAGGTCTTTTTGTTTTACTAATCGTAATTCGTTAGTAATAATAGTTTTAAATGGTTGCACGGTTTACGAGTGCTAATCGTAAGATAAACATTTTTTTCTAGGATGCATTATATTGAGTATTTGGGGGGATTTATATTCCGAAATAAGATCGATCCAGTTTCGATATTTACCGAGGACGATTTGGAACTTTGTATACGAAGATTCAATATTAAATTGCCGCCTCGTAATTACAAAACCAAAGCGGCTGTCTATCGCATAGAATTACTCCAGGTAGGCCTAGACGGACGATTAAAAACGGCCAGGCTTAGAAACAAGGGAATAATTATCAAAATGAGAATTATTGGGCATTTAAAGAACATTCGTAACATCGAAATTAAAATAATTGAATACCTTGATACGAAGCCTTGGCATTTTCAAAAAATAACTAAAATTTGTTTTTTGTTTTCTCTTTTAGCGATCACTATATCGAGTATCTGGTTAATTTAATCTGGAATAATGCTGTAGATCCAACCGCTATTTTTGATCAGATTGAACTTCAACAAGTACTTCGCCGTAATCTTTTGGCCGTTCCAGAGAAATTGGTTACCCAAACTGATGATCAATATCGAGAATTTTTGTGCCAGGTGTGTTTTAGATTAAGTGCCAGGATGAGATGTCGTGTCGTCTGCTTTTTATTCTTGTGTGTTTTTTCTCAGTGTTTTTATTGTTTAAATTAATATTTATCACGAAATGCTTCTTACGATTGTTTTATTTTATTTTCAGATTATTAATGAACAAATTCCGTTGGATGAAACTACCAGAAGATAACTGGTTTATATTTTTTGTTTATATTTAGCCGATTTACAAATATAAATAATTTTGCTTTTGTTATGAATTAATTTGCTTAAATATATTTTGCAATTATTCGCTTTAAAGAAAAGGTCACATGATTTTCATAACAGATTAATTTGCTTTTTATTCATAAATGAATCGATTACTGAATTAGAAATAGTTATTATGGTAAATTTAATTATTATAACAATAAAAACCTAAGAAATAATTCAAAAAGTTGAATTATTTTTTGCAGCTGCTTTTGTTGTTCGCACAACCTCGTATATTTTAAATAGATTGTAACCAAAATCACAGACATTTTTACAATTATAACAGTTCTTGTAAACTCTTTAAAATTATAATAAAAACAAACAAGGAAATGCTTAGATCTTTGTACAGAAAAATTTGTAATTTGAGCAGTTTTAAACTACATTAATTTCCGAAATTCTGAAGTTCCACTTCGCCTTCTGACTCGGACGGAGACACTCTAATGGCTTGATACCACTGATTAGTTAAATCACTCATTTGCGATTTTCCTTCTCTAAGTTCTTGTTGTGTAAAACGGCGAGTGAAAAACGGAATGAAATATTTAGCGTCGTATTTAACGAAACCCTTTAAATTGGATTTTACAAAATTCACTTCGTATTCTTCTTCGGTCAATTCAGATAAATGTTCAGTATCGATGGTATGACCCTGTGTATTATAAGATTACATTGTATAATTACTGACGAATTAATTACATTTTAAATTTTACCATTTCCTTAGTTTTACTAAGAGAAATTTCTTTGTCGTGAGATCGACGACGACGTTTTGAACTGACTTGATCCGCTTTTAAAAACTAATTTCAATAAATTCAAATTAATGTGAAATAAAAATCTTCGTGTTATAAACTAACCTTTAGTAAAAATAGAGTTGAACCTCCAAAAGCGACTATAGAAAACAAAACTGTAAACAATGTAGTAGTAACGAGGACGTGACGAGTTTCGTCTTCAAATTCCAAATGCAATGCAATAGCATATGCAATAGCACCACGTAAACCTTCAACAATACATGTATAATGCATTATCTTTAAAAGTGTTTTAAATCATCATATTTACCACTAAACCACATAATCGACATCATTTTCTTTGTGATTTTGTGTTCCCGAAAATAATTCAATAAAAGTGCCAAAGGGTAAATATTCAACGCACGTCCTAGCAAACATAATACCTAAATTAAAAATACATTTATTAATTGTTTGAATTTATTAAAACAACAAATTGCAACGTACCACGCTCCAAATCACAAGAGAAGGTTTAAACATGTGTTTAAAACTGAATATCGCCATTCCGAGATATGCAAAAACGCAAGTTTCAGCAATGAACGACATAGTTCGAAACGTTTGCTGTACAGTCACTTGAGTGATGGGCGATAAATTAAAGTGAGTGTAATGAGACATTACAATTCCACAAAACAAAATTGCCATAATTCCTAACAAGTAATAAATAAAGAAATAAAAAATAAAATGAAACTTGAAAATATAAAATCAATTACCAGACAACTGCAATCCTTCTGCTAATCCATAAGGAGCATAAGAAAATACAAAAATCATTCCCAATTCTAGCGAAGGGTTTTTACGTAAATCGACATGCTTTAAAAGCTAAAAATAAAAATATTTCAATATAAAAGATGATCAATTTAGATGAACCAAATCACCAAAGCACTCATTAAAGCGAATAAGACACCAATTCCAGCCGAAGCAAAAAACATGAGACAAAATCGTCCAATTCCATATATCAGAGCTTGTGATGATGATATGCTAGCAAAGCCTGGTTTTGATATTTCTAAAACCGTACTATAACCAAAATGATTAATAACTATTTTCATTGAAAAATCCTTTGAAATATTTTACTTGGTTAATACAATGGCAACTGCATCGTTTAAGACACTTTCTCCAAAAACCAACATGTATAAAACGGGATCGACATCGAGTGCAGTGAAAATAGCCAAAGTAGCGACTGGATCGACCGCTGAAATTAGTGCTCCGAAAGCAAAACTTTCGGTGAAACTTAGTTTGTAAGCAACATCAGCCTAAATAAATATATAAAAATTAATAATTTTATTATTACTTTCAAACGTTTAACCTTACAACTCCCAATAAATAAACTCCACCACCTATTACAAATGCAGAAACACACGTGCCGAACACGGCAAACACTGTAATAGATCCTATATTTTGAAAAAAATTTCCCTGAAAAAAAATTATTAAAAAATCTAATTAATTAATTAATTAAAGTCAAGCAATAATTTACCTTATGTAAGTTGTAACCCGATTCAAATATAATGGGTGGTAATAAAACTAAAAAAAACGTTGTTGGTGGAAATGTTTCTTCTTTCTGCCAGTTACCAACGTGTTGACTAGACATTAATTGCAAAAACAGCCCAATAAAAGCACCTAAAGAAGTCAAAAATATAACTAAATTTACATTAATATCAAATACCATCTTTACCCAACGAAACAACCGCCACACTTTCTGGTAGGTATCTCAATTTCTTTTGGATCATAACGTGAATTAACAATATACAAAGTGCTAAAAATTAATTATTTGCAATTTAATAATAATTTAAGGTTGAATATTTTAATTTCTTTACCTATAACCATTAGAACGAAAAATATCGTCATACTACTGTGTTTTTCTTCTTCAGCTTCTCCTTTTTGCGGCAATACAGAATCATGTTGAGTCGTAGGTATTTCGGTGGTGGAAGCAATTGTTTCGTTTCTGAATGCAAATCAAATGAGAAATATTAATCTGGGCAGATAAAAATCTCAAATGGCGATATACGAACCTATTTACCGATACATTTGTATTTGTGGTTACATTTGAATCGCTTGGAGACCACGTAGACAGTAACTGGCAATCAATACCAGCCAATACAAACAAAACGTTAAAAGCTCGAACGGTTAGTGACATTCTTATGTTGCGGCCAGGGTAAATAAATTATATAAAATTCTATACAAATCTAACGTGTTCATCTCCTCGTAAAGCTTATGACTCATTTAATGAAAGATGCTTCAATCGATATTTTAAGTTGAATTTTATTCCCTAGGTGGCACACGAAACAATTGCTTTTGAATCTCTCTACTTTAATTCCATTTCATTAATTTTAATTTAGTATGAAATGCAGTAAAAATTATCAAGAAGAAATTTTGCGCTTTAGTTAAAATTAATATCTAAAAAATATATTTAAGAGTTTGAAATCGTTCCATGTTTTAGCATGACTAGTGCGCGTGCGTTTCGATTTCAGCTCTTACAATTTCCGAATTGGTCAGAAAATATATGGTACTGAATGTCGGCAATCTTCAAATGAATTTTCTTCAAGAATATGAAGTGTGAAGACCTTGCCCACTTAGTGGACATTCACGAGGTCTCCAAAAAGAAAAAACATGATTCATTCTCCTTTGACGTAAGTATAAGCCTTTTACACTACCGGTCGAGGATTTCCTCGTTTGATTTAATTTTTGGATTACAATTTATGCAAATAATGAGACTAAAATTATAAAATGGCTTTTAATCGCACTAATCGAGAAAGTGATGTCAAGAAGCGTTGACACAATACAGAATCATGAGTGTGTACATGTTTAATTTAAGAATACGTAATTTTAGGCTTATTTATTTGTTATAGTAGACACATTCGTAAGTTGTTTGCATAATTGAATTTCAATAGAAAATTTAATATTGACTAACATAATGAATTTCCCTCCACATTTTTTTTCTTCTCAAAATAAATTTGATGAAATTCTTCATGTGTTTCATATTGCGTAAACCATCAATTTCTGGTCGATTTTCTTTGGTTTACATAATTATAAAGGTTAGTTCGATCCAGTCTTGGTCGCAGGTTTAATAAGTGGTCTTTTAATGACCTAATTTACTTATTATTCCTACGGCTAAAAAATGTTATATAAATATGTCATTAGTTTTAAGTAAAGAGAATTTACATTTTGTACAATTTGAATTTATTATTTTAAAAATTCTTAACTAAAATTGATTAAATAATAAGAATACACGATCAATTTTTTTGTTTTCAAAATTAATTATCAAACGACATTTATGTTGATTTATCACATTCTTTATTGGTTGCTAGGTTACAGAGTCAATGAAGCATTTTAAAAAAAATGGCAAAAAATAATCCCATTTTCAGGAGTTCATAACTTTTAATTTTCCTCTTTAAAGCAATTCCCATAAAATCCTCGAATCAAAATCCTATTGGGAACTGTTTTTTTTTAACACACTTAAATCACCAACACTAAATATCCAACTGAAATAATTTGCCAGAAAAAAAATTGTTTATGAATAATTAAATGTGAGTTTTGAAAATTTGATATCGAAATCAGTTTACAAAATTAATTTAAATGTTAAAGAGTAAAATTTAGATTTAGTTTTTGTTTATGTAAACAAAATTTATTTATATCGGTTAATATCGTTAATATCTTTTTGACCATTTGCTAACAGCTGCGATCAAAGTATGTAATTTGTTTAATGTGTTTGAATTTGCTCGACTCATAAACTGATGAGCTCCAACATTTTATCGTCAGGAGTCAAACAGTGGCTGAAACGTAAACTTCCTGCGCGCCTTTTGAAATTTATATAAAAAAAAAATTGTGGAAAACACTAGAGATCGCAGTGTCGTCGAAGGGAAAATAAGTCACTAATCATGCATAAAATCATGTCATATTGTTTCGTACAAGATCAATCCGATTGCGAATGCGAATCTGGGGATGAAGAAGAGGATTTGATCGTAAGATTTTTTTTTTATTTATTAAATTTTAAAAATTTAATCCTTTTTATGAGATTCTTAAAATGTCGTGTTTTCTTGAAAAATCAATAACTAAAAGACCGTGACATTTTATTTTTATGGTGACGGCACCTGTTGATATTTGATATTTAATGATAAGTTTAAGGTGAGTAAATAAAATTTAAAACTCATCCTATATTGTGGATATTTAAAGTCGGATGATATTTTTGCTTTATTTTTTCATGTCATTTTTACGATCGTATGGGACTCGATTGTCAGTGTTTTTTTTTTTTTTTTGAACACATGCGCAATATATATTTTAATAATTAAATGGCAAATATTTGTTCAGTATCAGGGAAATTTTTCAGCTTTGTTAATTATAATTAAGTATTACGCAATGCTGAAATTCAGAGGAATCGGGATATTTTAAATTTAATGAACTGTAAATATTTAATTATAAATATCCGTTTGAAATATTGAAATTAACAAATTAGAAAATAAGTTTGGATTATAAAAAAAAGGTAAGAATTTTACAAATATTCAAATAAGTTATATTTAAATCTAAAATATTTAATTGTAAATATCTGTTCGAAATATGTTTGGGTTATATAAAAAAAAATTAAAAATTACAAAAATGCAAATTAGTTATATTTAAATTTAAAATAATTAAATGAAATATTTATTTTAAAATTTATTGTTTTAAAAAGTAAATAAATTTTCAAACGAGAATTTTAAAAAATAAATTTGAATTACACTGAGAAATTAAAAATAAGCAAATCAGTGACATTAAATTTGTTAAAACATGTAGTAAAGAGGAAGTACAGATTGATAAGTGTATAGGAAACCAATCATAAATTACTCCTACAACTGTCGAATAACTAAAAAATATCAGAGGTTTGGTATTTAAATGAAATTTATCGTCGCCCTTTTCTTATCGTTTTATCCTTTTCCAAAATGAATTTTTTAACTGAAGGAAAGAGGAAAAAAAATTCTTGTATTGTATTACTGTTTAAAAAATTGACAGGTTGACTTATTGTGTTTGATTATATTGTTAATGTTTTTATTTATTTGTTTACATTTTTTTTGGTTAAAATAGGAACAAGAAAAAATGCCTTTCTGGCTGCCTTCGGAACAAGCGAGCGGTCTCAGCATCGAAGATGTGGCTAATTACTTATCATCAGATACTGCCAAAGGTCTCACATGGGCCGAATGTGAACGAAGACAGCAAATGTATGGATACAATGAATTTCAAGTGAAAGTTGAAGAGCCATTATGGAAAAAATACTTAGAACAAGTAAATACACAATTACCATACAGAAATTACATTTAAATTATAGTAATATATTTTCGATTATTTTTTTTGCAGTTTAAAAACCCTTTAATTCTACTTCTGTTAGCTTCAGCTGTGGTTAGTGTGTGCATGAAACAAATTGATGATGCAGTCAGCATTACGACAGTAAAAAAAAATATTTTTAAAGTTGAACATTTTAAATTTATTAATTAACCGATTGTCGTTTAGGCTATTGTGATTGTGGTGACTGTGGCATTTGTTCAAGAATATCGTTCGGAGAAGTCTTTAGAAGAGCTTACGAAATTAGTTCCGCCCACTTGTCATTGGTAAAATAATTAAAATTTGAATTTTATGAGGTGTTATGTTTTTTTACTTTATTATAGCGTACGCGAAGGACATGTACAAAACTTTTTAGCACGAAATTTAGTCCCAGGAGACTTAGTTAAACTTAATATTGGGGATCGAGTTCCGGCTGATTTACGATTAATTGATGCCGTTGATTTAGCGATAGACGAGAGCAGTTTTACTGGTGAAACTGAGCCGGCGGTGAAAATTACGAATGCTATTACTCATGGCAAACTAAATGGAATTAGTAGCAGAAAAAATATCGCTTTTATGGGTACATTAGTTAGAAATGGTAACGGGAAAGGAATAGTTATTAACACTGCTGAAAATTCTGAATTCGGTGACGTTTTCAAAATGATGCAATCCGAGGAGGTAAATTAAATTTTATTTTATTTTTTAAAATATTTATTTTTAATAATTTTGCAGTCTCCTAAAACACCTTTACAAAACAGTATGGATACCTTAGGGAAGCAATTATCATTCTATTCTTTTGGAATTATAGGTTTTATTATGTTTATGGGTTGGTTGCAAGGAAGACCCATATTAGATATGTTTAATATTGGAGTCAGGTAATTATTTTTTATTCACGGAAAAAATACGAGGGAAATAGAAAAAAAAATTGTTTTTCTGCAGTTTGGCAGTTGCCGCAATTCCGGAAGGACTTCCAATTGTTGTGACTGTAACCTTGGCTTTAGGTGTTACGAGAATGGCAAAAATGAAGGCTATTGTTAAAAAATTACCTACTGTTGAAACATTAGGTAATATATTTATGAATTCTATATTATCAATAACACAAATGAGTTTTGTATACGTTTTAGGATGTGTTAATGTAATTTGTTCAGACAAAACGGGAACTTTAACACAAAACGAGATGACTGTTCAAATTATTGTTACATCCGATAATCATCATGCTCAAGTGATGGGAGTTGGATACAATGGCGAGGGAGAAATTGTTGTTTCCCAAAGCGAAGATAAAACACGAGCGATGGCGTGCATTGCCAAAGTTGTTGAAGTGGGAGCTATTTGTAATAATGCCATGATAGTTAACGGAAATTTATGCGGTCAGCCCACTGAAGGCGCACTATTGGCTGTGGCAATGAAAGTAAATGAAATATGCAAATAAGTTAAACAAATCTACTCAACTATTATATTATAGATGGATATGTATGCCGAAAGAGAACGGTACGTTCGTTTACAAGAAATGCCATTCTCTTCGGAGCAAAAGATAATGGCAGTTAAATGCGTGCCCAAGTACGGTTTGGTAAGTATTTTAATGAGCCTTAATGAGTAATATTAATTAATTAGATTAATTTTATCCGTTAGAACAAACAGGAAATATTTTTTGTCAAAGGTGCCTTAGAAAGAGTGTTACAACAATGCACTTCGTATTTTGAGTACGAAACGGTCCAACAATTAACACAGAAACAAATCGACCAATATACAGAAGCTGCCCAACAATTAGGAAGGCAGGGGTTAAGAGGTACTTGTTTTTTCATTTAAAAATCTAATTTATTATTAATTAATTTTAATATTAAAATTTCTATAATATTTTTCTTTAGTTTTAGCAACAGCAATGGGTTTAGATTTAGAAAAATTAACATTTGTCGGAATGGTTGGGATGTTGGATCCTCCTCGAATAGGGGTCCGCGAATGCATTCAAACTTTACAAGAAAGTGGCGTCGCAATTAAAATGTTGACTGGAGATTCTGAAGAAACGGCTTGTTCTATAGGTAATTTTTCAAAAAATTTCAATAATACAAAGATAATTTTGATTATTGATATTAAGCATCACGGTTATGTATACCGACTCTCTGCAACGAAGTTTTATCTGGAGAGCAAATCGATACAATGGATGATTACGAATTAGAAAAAAGAATAAGTAAAATTGCAGTATTTTATCGCGCTAGTCCCAGACACAAATTACGGATTGTCAAAGTAATTAATGCACTACCGAATTAATTATTTATCACTTAAAAAACTATATTAACAGGCATTGCAAAAGCATGGATCTGTAGTAGGTATGACTGGCGATGGAGTTAATGATGGCGTAGCACTTAAAAAGGCCGATATCGGCATTGCAATGGGCAAAACTGGAACGGACGTATGTAAGGAGGCATCCGATATGATTCTAGTAGACGACGATTTTCATACCATCATGTAAGTGAAAATTCGAGTTTTAATAAAACTATTTAATAATAAATTACTAATGCAGGTGTGCAATTGAAGAAGGGAAAGGAATTTTTCACAATATTCGTAATTTTGTTCGATTTCAGCTAAGCACGTAAGATTATAGTTTACATGCACATAAATAAATTGAAAATATAATATTAATATTTCTTAGGAGCATTGCAGCTTTATTCCTTATAACGATCTCTACTTTATTGCAAATTCCTAATCCCCTTAATGCGATGCAAATTTTATGGATCAATATTATCATGGATGGCCCACCGGCACAAAGGTTTGAATAATTTAACATTTTTAAATAAAATAATATTTACAACTGATAATTTTAGTCTCGGTGTTGAGCCAGTGGACCATGACGTGATTAAACAGCCTCCGAGGAATGTTAAACAGCCAATGATTACCAAAGCATTAATCGCTAATGTTTTGCTTTCGGCTTCTATTATTATTGCAGGAACTTTATGGGTTTTTATCAAAGAGGTAATAATTCAAAATATAATTTTTGTTTAGAAATTATTTAATTTATTTACTTTTATAAGATGGCTGACAATAAAATAACTCCTCGTGATCAAACTATGACATTCACTTGCTTCGTCTTATTCGACATGTTTAATGCACTTAGTTGTCGTTCGCAGGTAACTATTTCTTTGATTGACTAATTTATTTATTTATCTATTTATTTATTTAATTCTAGACGAAGTCTATATTTACTATTGGATTTTTTTCAAATCGCATGTTCCTATTGGCTGTGTTGGGTTCAGTGGTTGGGCAGATGCTGGTCATATATTTCCCGCCATTGCAAGGTGTTTTTCTAACCGAATCGCTTCTTTTTACAGGTAAAAATTTTATTAATCAAAATAGTTCTTTTTATTTGATGAGTTAATTTTTTTTAGATATTTTATTTCTCTTGGGCCTAACATCGACAGTGTTTTGGGTATCGGAGATAAAGAAGTATATCGAACGTCATCTAAACAACAGGTTGAAAAGTCGCAGCGACCCTTATACTTTCGACCTGGTTTGATCAGCGCTTTATTTTCTTTTCTATAACTGTATCATTCCTAAATATATAGTGTACATAGACATGAAAGGATGTGCGACCGTACTAAGAAGGAGCGATAGAGCAAGTTTTTTTTTTATAAGAAAGAAATTTTAAGAAGTTTTTTTGTTTTTGCCTGTAAAAGAACGATTGTGTGAAAGATTTTGAGAAGTCGTCCTTTATTTATTGAAGATTAATGATTTATTTTAGTTCTATATGTCGGTTTAACTAAGCGCAGAAGTTGAAATTTGTTTTATTCGGATTAATGGAAATCAAATGCTGATATTTTTTTTTTATATCTTATAAAAAAATAAAAAGAAAATTGAATTTTTACAAATACATTGCCTAAAAACATACGAATCTTCTCGCAACTCAGGACTATCGCACACAATATTCATTCACATATCATTCATTACTTCAATAATAAAAACTGTAAAGTTATAAAATATTTTATTGTTAATTAAAAAGATAAAACGCGGAAATAAAACATTTTATGAGTACTGAATATAAAGAAAAAAAATGTTAAGAATGAGCTGATTGTTTCAAGACCTTGGGGAAGAATACATTCCTAGTAGTAGATCCTTGAGTTTCAAATATATTTGAAAATACAATATAAATAAATACAATAAATATTATATTTTCTAACTTCATAATTCTGATTTTAGTGCAATTGGTGAAAAATTTGAAATTAATAATATCAATGATTGTTGAAATTGATATTACATTTGTAAAGGATTTTTTTTAATCAAAAAATTTTATCAAACAATTGTGTGCAAACTACTTGTGTTGAATGTCAAGCAACTGCACTATGAAAAAAATCGATTGAAAAAGCATTAGGGCTTTCTACAATAGTGAAATTTTAAAGCTGATGATATGAAAATGTTCAAAATTTTGGCATTTTCAATTATAAATTTTTGTTGAAAAACAACTTAATGCAACATTTGCATATGAAAATAAGTTTAAAAATATTTGTTTAGTTAGTATTCTAAGTATTCCCATAATTATTGTATATTTAAATTCATATTTGCAGCATATTTTTATATATTTACCGATATTCATATTTAAATCTCTCAGCAAATCACATTACTAAAGCTCAAAGTCTCTAATTTAAACCTGGCAAGTCCCACAAAAGCAATGAAAAGTATAGTCTGATCTAAATAAATTAACTTATCCAAAAAATTTGCTTTCAGTATTTCCCCTCCAAATGACTCACAAAAAATAATTAGAATGAACCGAACAATAATTTAATACGATTTAAAAAAACAACTTAAAACTAACACATTACTCATGACAATGCTTCGTCGCGAGAAAATAAATAAACGGTAAATATAGAAATGACTAGTTTGATCATCACTAACAGTAAGCAGTTTTGACATAATAATAGATATCACAAATCAAAAAAAAGACATAACACTTAAAATTAGCATACATCAATGCTCACAATCCCCAAAATGACTTCTTGCCAAATTGCTCCATATGTTTATTCAGAGCTGTCGCGAAACTAACATGGGTTTTCTCTACGCGATTGCCTGCTTTCTTTGGTTTTTTACTGACTTCCTTCAAGGATGTGCTTCATTCGTAAATATAATGGCGGAAACAAATAGCCATCATAAGCGCTATGGTTTTTGATAAGTAATTCTTTCAGTGCAACGTGAGCTTCACGCTCTTGTTGGCTTAAACCTGCCATATAATGATCTTCCACTTGTTTGTCTTTTACGAAATCATATTGAACTTGGAAGGAGTAGGAATTTGGCGCACGTAATTCTAAAAGCACTTTCTCTGAATATCTGTTTAAACCGTGGCGTACACGCAAACCACGATCCAAATCACTTAACTGTAAACGAAAATCCCGGAATAAGCTCTGTGCCCTGTCGAAAAAATCCCTTATGGATTCTCCAGGCTTTTGTTTGAGCTCGTTTACTTCATCTACGAGGTCAGAAACAAATCCACCGTATATTCGGAAGATCTCTTCAACAAAATCATCCCAATCCTTAAACGTTTGTAGCTCAAACCAGTCTTTGGCGCGACCTGTTAGCATGTACGGAACTGCCTGCTCTAAGCATTCGGCTGGTGTGGCACCAGCACAACTGGCTGCACGCCGTGCTTCGCGAAGGAAATATCGCGCCGCATTCCAAGATCCGTCGAACTTGCCCATTAAAGATTTATTCCATTTGAGTCTTCTAGATGGCACTTTGGACCATGTTTCAGCTCCAAACCTTTTGACCGCAAGCTCTGTTAGTCGATTTAGTCTAGTATTCATATTATGATGTAACGTTGGTAAAATTCGAGCGAGTTCTTTTCGGATTATGTGGCTGTCGCCCCCAGTAGGTGCCAACAAATCTCCTCGGGTATTCTGCGTTGAAACAGTTTGGAGATTGGTCCGAGTCTCGTGTCGAAGCACTTCGTGCGGGGTTGGCTCAGCAATCACGAGAGGAACATCCTCAATCTTAGTGGTTTGTCGAGTATTCCAAATCGCTACAAACACTATGTCGTTATGTTGCAACCCATAATCAAAAATACGACCTTCATTTTCTAGGATAATTTCTCCGTAGACTAAGGTTTGTTCTGGCATTGGAATACATGCTTTGTTGGCTACGAATTGTTTAATTTGTTTGATACTCATCAGCGGAGTTACCACCATGTTCAATTCTTCAAAATGATCGGAGTGTAGCCGCAGTCTCATTGGATCGATTTCCTTCCGGGACGGGGTTTGATAATACCCTCGCTCAGAAATTATAATTTGGTTTCCCCCAACATTCTCACTCATTTCCAAACGACGAGTGTGCGAAACCATTTCGTGATAACTTTCAAATTCAGTTCGGTAATCGGTTTGTTGCGTGGGAAGTGGTGATGTTACTTGTATCAAGTCATCGTGTCTCATAGTCCGCTTCTGTTTGCTCACTGTTCCACTAAATAGTTCGAACTCAGGATCAAAGTTGGATTTAATTTTACTTAAAATTAATTCTAATTTCTAAAGTACTTAAAAGAAAATTATATAAATGAATTAGGTTGATCGTAATTGTCAGTAAGTAGTTTAGACCTAATAAAAGATATCACAAATCACATAAAAGAAATAACACTTAAAAATTAGTGTTCACTTATGTCACAATTCACAAAAATGACTTCCAGCCAATTTAACACTCGTTGAAAAAGCACAAAATCACTAATCTTCAGTGATGAATTCTTTCCTACTCGTCGCTGCAATCGAGAATGAGTTAGTTAGGAGATTTCCCAAACCAAATAGGGCAATTACCTTCTTACAATTACTGTTGTAAATGAACAAAGAATCTTTTCTGTGATGTATTTGAAGAAAACTGTAGATTCTCGGTCTTCAAAAGCGCGATTGGTTTTTCTAGCCTGTTGCTTGATGAAGATAATTGATGAGGGTATCGGTTTTGGCGCCTTGCGCAGGCGTGCTCCTGGTTGTTACTCAGTATCATAGCAACGCCCTGTATTTCGCTAGTAGCAACTAAAGTATAGAGAATGCGGGTAATTTACTCTTTTTAATAATTTACAAATTAAATAGATTATTGAGCGATCATGTCTTTCCTTGGAGTGAATAGGAATTTTTCCCTAGTGACTACAAAAAAACATTGTAATCTGATAATTCTCATTAGTAATAAGTCAACTTTGAAATTCATCTGATATTGAAACTTAATGTATTCTGCTAAGGTTCTTTGTTCATCAAGCATTAGCATCATAAATTCATTACAGAAGGACATAATTCACATTACAAGCATGATTTGAGTAGCAGTCTGCCATGGTCCATGACCTTAAGGAATTTATCCTAAATAGACCAATAATTTGTTGATACCAATGATACACATGCTGTTCGTATTATTTATGTGGGTGTTGACTTTACATATTAATTTTAACTACAATTTTTGAAAACTAATTTAGACATCATTCTCATTTACGATAAAACTACGTATCACACAACCCCAGAATTCGTCTGCATAACATTCATTGTTTCAAACTAAAAAATAAAAAGCAGCTTTTAAGTTATAAAATATTTTATTGTTATTTAAAAGATAAAACACTAAAATAAAAACATTTTATCTCCATTGAAACTTAAAGGAAAAAAAATGGTTGTTTGAATTCACATTTATGGTAAACAAAGAATGATTCAATCGATTCAAGACCTCGGAGGTGGTCGCATTCCTGGTGGTGGACCTAATAAAAAACAGAATAAATTAACGAATAATAACACCATCTCCAGTACTACTAACCCATCATTCCCGGCGGTGGTCCCATCATGCCCGGTGGTCTGGCACCCATGGCCGGTGGAGCACCCGGTGGAGGAGCGCCCATCCTCGGTGGAGCCGCTCCCGGTGGCATACCTGGACGCAAAGGTGGTGGCGGTGCCATTGCACGGCCTTGTGGCGCCATAGCTTGCGCAGAGGGTCCACCAACTCCTCGAACTGGTCCTTGCAATCCTTTTAACAACAAAAATATTTAATTTCGAAGGTAAAAATGCTATAAATTAATAAAAATACCTGCTGGTGCTACCCCAACTGGCGCCATCGGTACGCCACGACCCGCAGCTCTTCCGATACCTGGTCCCGGTGCAGCTCCAGGAATAGGAACACGCGGAATACCTTCCTGATAATTTAAAAATTATTATTTTGAAAATTTAAATTAAAAATAATTGTTTACTTCGGCTGGTGGTGGTCCTTCGACTGTCATTGATACGATGTTTTCTCCACGGAGTAGGACCAAACCTAAAACTCTTTTCTCTTCCCGTTCCGGTTGTTTGCTGTTTTTTGGTTTTATTTTCCTGAATTCTTCGCAGTCGCCCAGTATTAGGTTCATGTGTTTGTCGAAAGCTAAAATAAAAATTTGAGAATTATTTATTTTTTTTGTTCATTTTAAATTGTATTTTCAAATTTAACCCTTAAAGGTCCCGATGAAGGTTCTGCTGTCCTGTAAAATTACTCTCATTCTGTAGTTGAGATGCTGCAGCATCTTGTTATTCTTTCCAACCGTCTGAAATAGAAAAATAAATCGAATTTAACTTTTCCCGGTTTTTCATTTCTAAATGTTTAGGCTTATTTGGGTTGTTTGATTTTTTTTAAGGTCGACATTAAGTTATGAATTAAACTTACCATTGTGGTTAACTTGATGGCGGTCTAAATTAAACAAATTAGTTGAATGTAAGTTCAAAAATTTAAGAAAAATCCTAAATTTTTGCGACAAAATTCGTCCACGGACAAAGCCGACGGACGCACGCTGTACGTTGTCTGGAAGGTTTAAAGGTTAGCGACATCTGATGGCAAAACGGTAAATTAATCGTTATAAATTAATGAACGTCTTTTCAATTGGAGGGAAATTTAATAGTAATAACACGACACATGATGCGACTTCATCCAAACTTAAAGTTGCAGCTATTTATTAAATAAAAAATTTTAAAACAAATTTAAAAAAAGCCATAAATTTGCAAAAATTAACAAAAATTTTCAGTTTACCTTTTAAAGTTCCAATTAAAGTCCAGCTTAGAAAAAGATCTTTATTTTTCGATTGAGATGCTGGCACAACTTGTTCTTGTTTATAAATCGCTTATAAATTTTTCTTCGAAATATTTGTATTATTTAAGCACTCGCAGCTGCTATTTAATACGTTAAAATTTGCGTTTTAAAATTACATCGATGAATTGTCAATATCGACATATTAATCTAAAATCTAAATTTGACGATACAAGTAATTCGATATGTTGTTCGGCCACTTTTAAATGCATGTCTAAAAGTATTGAAATGTCATATTGAATATCATTAAAAACATTTCAAAATTTGCTTTGTATGATCGGGGTCTGTAATACGATCGTGGAAAAGTTCGTAAGTTATCGACCTCTGTTGACAAAGCGAACAACTGATTATTTATAAACTATTTTCACTTATGCTAATACAATCGAATTGATTTATAAACCTTTAAAAACGTAATTTTTTTTAAAGTTTTGGCATTCATTCAACGACAAAGAATTCGAGTTTACTCTTTTTAATGTTATTGCTTTATTGACTTTTACTTTACGAACAGAATTTTAAAATTTTTCATTGTTAACGATCTACTAAAATCGTTTTAAAACCAAAGTACCAGGCACAGATATTTAAAAACTCGTTATTTATTTTTATTATTTTAAAAATATATTTCAACTAAGTTAATAGCGCCCTCGCACGCCAACATCCAATATTGTTTTTAATTCAAAAGATAAAATTACGAAAAAATTCACAGAATTATCTTAACCTTGGCCCTTTAATTCATCTTAAAAATTAATTTGAAAATAATTACATAACTGAACTAATTTCTCTCAAAATCACCCACACACGACCACATCTGGCGCCCACAGTATCAATCCACTAAAATAAAAAAAAAACTTAACGTAATTACATCAACCTGAACTAAAAACAATCGTCTGAGTCTCAACAGGTAGCGCTAAAGATATTTATTACAGTAGTCGTATTAACATGGGCGAGACTTGAGGTCATCCGTCTGGCAATCAGTATGCAGCCGTAACACATTTTCACAGGGCATCATCACGCATTTCAATCACGAAAAGGCTTAAACGAAATAAAAAAAATTTTTTTTTTTAAAAATAACAATTAAAAACCAACTTGTACTATAACATTGCAATATCAATCATAAATAAACAAAATAGTACTCGTTTTCAAAATTTTATTTTCCTTTTTATTAAATAATAAAACACGCGTCTAGTAAAACCCGATTCCACTAACATATTGCCAAGAAAAGGGAAAAAAAATTGCGTCATTTTTCCCTCCCAACCTACTTACTTAGTATTGGACTAGAATTCGAATTTATCCTAGAGTCCTATCGGCATTTTAACTAGTTATTTACTCCAAAATCGAGTGGTTTAATGAGCATAAAAATTTCACAGTTTGTATTTCCTACATGTGAGTATACAAATTTCCCATTCGCTCGCACACTACTCTATGGAACAGTCCATTGTAGGTAAAGACAGAGACCGGCGATCGATTGCTGTGCAGTCCTTCTGATTCCCTCACAGCTTCTACACACGCGACGAATTGGGCGCTGCAGAATCTCCTGGCAATTAACACACGTAACTCACAAGACACTTTAATTCATCTCACGCTACATCCGAAGGAATTTCAAGTACTGCCGCGGCAGATACGACTCTCGGTGGTCCGGTCAGTGTAGTGGGATCAATTTCATGAATGAAAAAGGCGGTAACTCATCGTCCTTTCACCAGCCCCAGATTATTGCCACGTGGAAAACTCGGAGTTAATGATGTCGAGAAAAACTTCGTTAGAAAACGGACAAAGTGTCGTCGAAATGAATCCTCTCTCAGGCGACGAGAACGGCACGATCCAGATCCGAGTGCCGGTTAAAGAAGAGCGAGCGGCATGGGATAACAAAATCCAGTTTATTATGTCCGTTATTTCGTACGGGGTTGGGCTCGGGAACGTTTGGCGGTTTCCGTATTTGTGTCAGCAGAATGGTGGAGGTGAGTGTTTTTATCTTATTTATTTAAAGATATGTTTTTAGATGGAAAAAAAATTCCCGCCATTGCGTTATTATGCGCACCTTTGTTTGTTTTGGTCATATGTATTTTTTTTACAATGAATGAAATTGTGATGAAATTGTGAAATATTTTTTTTTTAAATTGGTTATTAGGGTTTGTGGGTTTTGGGATTTTTTTTTTTTTTTTTTTTGATCACGCGATGGCGGTTATAATAATGCGCCATTTTTCGAATTCGTTCATCGCGCTTTAAAAGGTTCGAGAATTGGAGTTTTGAGGAGACAATTAAGTAATTAAATGAGAAATAATAGTTTAAAAATACAAGCACGTGTCAATGTTTATATAGCAGTTTAAATAGTAATGAAAAGAAATGACGGAAAAAAAGGTGAGTTGAGGAGAAGCAGAGCTCGATTTTTGCCCCTTTTTCTTTTACTTTATGGACTTGTAAATGTTAATTTTTTCTTCAATGACTGTCGTTTTGCCTTCAGGTCAGACTATTTTCGATCTTAAAACTTTGGCTCAGACCACTTTTTTTTTCACTGATAATAAAAATAAAAAAGGCGCCATAATTACTTTAAACTATTTTAAGATTTTTTTCTCATTAATTTACAGTATAATAAGTACAAAATAATCTTAGAAATACTTAAAAATGTGTTCTCGGTAATCGTTTTTGTATTTTCCCGTTCATTTTTGACTAAATTTTCATTAGTCTCGATCGGGGCCTTTTTCTCCTTTTATACTCAACGACCCGTCAACGTGGATTTTTATAATAGTTACTAAATTTATCCCTTTGCCCAAATCTCAGCTTTGCCCTTTTCTCTTTTTTATTTTGCTTTGTTTATGAAGCTGATTCATCACGGATAATTTCCAGACAATTTTTTTTCCTGATTTAAATTGTCAATTGCCGATGACAAACCATAATTTTTCAACTCCATTAAAATAACAAAAGAATAAAATAAAAAGTATTAATATTTTTAAATAAAAAATTTTTTTTTATTATTGACTTTATCCATTGATCAATCAAAAACACATTTAGTCTAATAATAGACGAATCGATTAAATTTCCATGAACTTAAGAGCCCCAGAATGTCAATTTGTGACGACGACTGACCTCATTTCCCATTACAGTATTTTGGGTGTAAATGAGGCCCTTTATATTTTAAGCGTGTTTCGTTCTAACCTGTGCTCCTTACCATACTTAGCACGTAAACTACAATTTTTGGTTTGGAAAATTTCGATATTTAATGACCGGGAGAAAAAAATGAAATTTATGTCGCCATTAATAATCCCGTTCTTAGCCGGTTGCTTCATGAAATGTCGTTCGGTTTATGGTCGTGTTTTTTTTTTAATGGGTGTATTTAAATTAATTAAAAATTATTTTTCAAAAGTCGAATTTTTTTTTTTTACGGTTGTATTTGCTTTCGTAATGATTGCCCATGTTACGTTGGTTTCATTGATTCACTCGAGTTTCATATGTTCTGGCATTCGACTATTAATGAGATTGCGATGGGTGGCACAATGCAATTCGGTTGCGATTACAATTACGCATTTAAATGTTAGACACGGGCATGAATTGAAGACATGTCGCTTTATCTGACGTCATTTGCGACATGACGCGAATGCAGAAGAAATCGATTAAATTTTGTAAACATCTTGGGTGGACGTCCTTTTCAATCGTGACGTCACGTATACGATTGTTACAGCTATGACGTCGAGTAGAAGATTTACGTCATTTTGTCGAATTAAAAATTTTATTTTATTAAAAAAAATATAAACAAAAAATAATAAAGGAAAAACCAGTGTCGTGTTACACAATGGAAGTTTCATTTAACACTTAACAAGGTTATAAAAATAAAATTGATCGTTAATGCGTGAATTTCTAATGTGAATTTAAAATAGTATATATTTAGAAATAGAGATCAACAATGTTAATCTTTTAAGTGATATTTAAGCCCGATATTGCGGTGATACACAAAACAGTTTTGGCATTGCTGGATTCGTGTCAAGAATGTGGACTTACGAATGGTATTTTGGCGTATTGCCACTTTTCTTACATCTCATTGGTCTTTTTCGTTACTTTAGCAGAGCAGAAGATATTTCGGCTAATTTAAGAAACACCTTTTACATATACTTTCTTCTTTAAACAATAGAATTTGAATATAAAAATAAAATTGAATTTATTACAAAATCAAGTGCAATTAATTTAATTTATCAAATTGATTGGAAGATAAGGGAAATTGGATTATAGTATCGTTTATAATCATTACGCCTTTCGCCTTAAACAGACCTTATTCTTGCAAATTTGCCTGATGAAATTCGATTCCATTTGTCCTGATTTCATTTTTTATCTTCATTTTTTGACCGATGTTAAACGGCCTTGCTCTGGAAAAAATTTTTTTTTTCAAATTTAATTTAAAAAAGATAACTGGATTTTTGACCTTTAGGGTATACGAACATGTAAATTGTCAAAAGTGAATTTTAAATAACCACCGTCGATTTTTTTTGAATTTGCAATTCATATTTTTCGAAGCGTGGAAATTTCCATTAAGAAAATAACAAAACATTCGATAGAATTATGTGGTCTTTGAAAAACATTTATTTCGTAGAATCAAAATGTTTTCCCGCATTTCTTCGACCGAAGGAAACAAATTATGTTTTTTGATTCTATTCAAGCATATTGCAATTATGATTTAGTTGAAAAATTTTAATTGGAATAAATCTTTTGCAATTGAATGAATCGAAATGGTTGAATGGCACTTATCAATTCAGTAATAACTAATTCCAATTGAGATTTTTTTTTTCCTTTTATCAAATACGCAGTTACGTACATCGGCCTAAACCGACCATTATTTTCAAATGTCGATTGCCATGAACTGGAATTGAGTAATAGCATGAAATGGTTCGATGTAATGATTACGTGTGTAATAATTGTTTGGAAACCAATCAGCTTTTTATTTGCTTATTCTTCTTCTTTCAATACTTATTACAACATTTGTTTGTTGTGCGGAAAAGTGGATATTTCGCAGCGCCTAAATCAAAACAAAATGAAAGGAAGTTAAAAGTAACGGTTAAAAAATATTTTCTTATTTTTTCTTAGAAAATTATCTCGTGTTTATTTGCCTAATTAAGTTGTTTGGGCTTATTTTCACTCACTGATTGATGACTCGTCGACTCGAAACCAGAATTTGTATTTTTAGAGTCGTCGTCGGTCGCAATTCAACTTGAATAATCAATTGGGTTTGTTCTGTTGCCAAGTCAAACTGGTCTTCAAAAATTACATTTCCTGAATAACTGGAAACGCTTTAAGAATTTTTTTAAATTTAATTCAGTGAATCTTTCCATTAGGCTTGAAATTATAATTGCTACATACATTAAAACGAATGTGAAGGTGAATGTTTGTTAGATATTTGAGGAATGTAGTTTAAACCCTTTTTTTTTCTTTCAATTTTTATAAATAAACTCAACGTGATCGTCATTGGGAATAAGCTCTTGTTTTTTCATCACAAAAAACGAGTTTTTAAAGATGATGGTTTTATGCTGATCGTTTCCATTACATTTCACTCATCATTACCGAGGGATTTAAATTAGGTGTCAACACTCGAAATAAAAAATTGAGATTTTAATTTTAGATTTCAATTTGTATAATAAAATTTTTGCACGATGTTATGTTACGAGACAATTCCAAGTTTTTATTTTTAAAGATGTGATTAAAGGTCAGGTTTTAAATGCGTGTTGTAGACAAAATAATACATTTAAGTGTGTAAGAGTCAGCAACAAAATGAACATTAGGATCATTTAATATTTACATTTTAAGAAATAAATAAATTTTATTTTTAACCGAATTAAATAAGCATTTGAGTGATGTTATGTTTTTTGTTGATTTGATTTATGCAATATAAAAAGCCAAGTCACCAAATCTAAAAATGTTTATACTTGATCTTAACGCTAAGTAAATGCCAAATTTTTTATTATTTTTAGCAATGGATTGTGGTCTGATCCGTAGGATGCACTTATGAATTTATTTTCGTTTGTGCTATCAAAAATTGATTAAAAAAGAGCAGCTGACGAATTTAACCTAAAGAAATAATTTAAGGTCAAACTTTACTCTCTGACTTCAATGGAAAACAAATAAAAGGCAGAACGACTATTTCATCGATTTTTCAATTCTTTTACGTGAACATTTTCTTTACTTTTCACACGTCTTAAACCTTCGTTTCTAAAGCCCAAATGGTTATTGAACGACCTTTTGCGGCCAAATTTAATAATTATTATCAACAATTTATAACCAATAATTTAGTTCGCATTAAAGCTTAACCGAACCCAGTTTTTATATATTTTTATTTTATATTGTCTATTCTTTTTTACATCAAATTTCAACTTTACATTTATAAAAACCGTTAGTTTTCTTTGTAACATTTTCCAGGTGCTTTCTTGATACCGTATTTCATCATGTTAGTACTGGAAGGGATTCCCGTTTTCCTCATCGAATTGGGTATCGGACAAAAATTACGACTCGGAAGTATAGGAGTATGGCAGAAAATTCATCCCAGTATCGGAGGAATAGGAATTGGCAGTACCGTTATTTCTTTCCTCGTCGGACTCTATTACAATACTATTATCGCTTGGTGTCTCTTCTACTTTTTCTATTCGTTCAGATCTACTTTGCCATGGGCTGAGTGTCCGACAATTAATGGTACTCAGGTAATTATGACGTATTCGCATATAATATTATAAATAATATTGTTTTATAATTTTTAGATCGACGAATGTAAATATAGTTCGGCTACGGCATATTTTTGGTATAGAGAAGCTATAGATATATCGCCATCTATTGCTGAAAGTGGCGGGTTAAAATGGTGGATGGTTTTGTGTCTTTTAGCGGCATGGATTATTACCTATTTGTGTATGATGAGAGGAATTCAGTCTTCTGGAAAGGTAAATTTTTCTTCTCTAAAACATTGAAATTTGATACAGTTTAAAAACTGCTCCTGGCAATGATCTTCACTCTTTTTAATTTTCTATCAAATGATAACAATTTCTGATTTATATTTCAATACTTTTCAAACTAATTTAACGAAGATCAATGTTCAGAGGTCAATTGGTGAATATTAAATTTAAGATTTAAAAATAAACTTGTAAAAATTCTATTGGTATAAAAATTTGACATTGTAAATTTAATATTCCCATTCTCGTTTAAACAAAAAATTAGTTAATTAAAAAGCTACTATTCTAATTTTATAATATAATTTTGTATTCATTATTAAACTGGTCTTAATTAAATTATTTCTCGATTAATAACCAGAATTAACTGCTCGTAAAAAAATTTTCGTTTTACTAATTTAATTGTTTTCTATTTCATTCATTTTACAACTTTAAAGTTGGATTACACCACCATTAGTTGGCATAAATTAATGCTTTAAATCTGTATGCTAAACTGATGTTTAGTTTAACTTTGGTTACGTAATCCACCTTAAACACAAAAAATATCCTGGATAACAAATGAATGACAGAATGGGATTGCTTTTTTTCCAAACTCTTAGTTAGACATGTTTAGACTAAAATTTCCCATTAATCAATTTCAACTTAATTATTCTTTAATGCAATTCAGAATAAATGAAAATTTCTGAAATTTATTTAAATTTCTAGAAATAAACTGGTTTTATCGACTTTAGAAAGTTCTTATTAATTGTAATTATATCTTAATGTTAAACACATTAATAAAGATTGGTTAAGTCAATGTCAGTTGGTGCTGACTAGTTTGAATAATATTAAATATAAAATAGTTTAAACTTTATCTACTATTGATTAAACTCATTCTTTTAATGTTTTTCACTTAAATTTTTAATAAGAAAAAATATCCTTGAATTTTGTTTTGTCAACTGTCAGGTATTGACAAATGCACTTCTCATTCAATTATGACCAAACTCTTCGTGTCAAGTTTGATCTTGATAACTTCCGACCTTTAAAAAAATCATCAATGCCAATTATAAAGAAAACACCAAAAGAAATTCAAAAAACATTTATTGCGTCATTTCTTACGAGCAAAGTAAATATTAATATTTCAAGTGACGACTGGTTTGTTCTGGGTTTTCTTTGTATATTTTTATATTACCTGATCAATACAAATAATCAGACTCTAGGCATATATAAAATATAATTAATTTTAAAAATAAGAACTAAATTCGATTCAATTATCGATTGGAATAAATGGCCAGGTCGACTTTAATCGACCGACCGTATAAGCTATTCAGGAAATAAATAAATAAAATGTATTTTTTTCTCGAAATGTGAATTATAAATGACATTTAAAATAGAATTAATAGTGTAACTAAAAATTGGGTTAACCTTTCGATAACATACAAGTATACTTTTTTCATTATCTTTATAGGAAGAGAAACATTTTGATTATGGTGTTTATCTCGAGATATAATTACTATAATAATGATATCATTAATACCATTTTACAACTTCATTTATTTTCATTTTCAATGTTTATTTTTTTAATTGCAAATCTAAAATAAAATTTTCTTTTCATTGTTTTAGGTTGTTTATTTCACTGCAACATTCCCGTATATTGTTCTTATCATTTTCTTCGGAAGAGCCATTACTTTGAAAGGATCTGATGTTGGAATTAGTCATATGTTCACTCCAAAGGTATTTTTACATCCGACAGTTTTTTTTGCAATGTCGCCAAAAGTGAATTTTCGCTTCATTCGTTTGATAAATTTAAAATGTCGTTCGAGATTCTCATAAATTTCGATGATTCTATTTCTACATTTTAATTTGGATTTTTTTTTTCTTAAAAGATTTTTTTTAAAGCAATTGAGGGTTTTGATAATAATAATTAGGGGGTTTATATTTTTTTTAAAATTTGAATTGTGATGCACATCAATTGAGCTGTTTTGCAATAAGTTCCTGCCTGGCTGCTCTAGCGGATAAAATTACTCCATACCCAACGATTATCATTGACTTTCTACATCAGATATGTAACCTGAGCCTTTTCAGCACCAGATCAGTTTTTAATCATTAAAATCTTGTTTTACATCATAAATAATCGGCATTAATTGACATGTGAGAAAAGTCGTTCTTAAATGCCGGTTTTATGCGCAGAATTCGTTTTGATCGCTCGATCATTCCATGGTGGGTGTGACCGATGATGTCATGGAAAAATACCCGCAAAGCACGTCACATGACTTACTTGGTAATCGATGCGTCTGGCAATCGAATGTGGTGTGGTTGTGCGTTTAGATTGCACGTTGGCAACAACTTGCGCACGTGCGAACAAGCACATGTGTGACGAGTAATTACTCACTTCTGCCGAATATAAACCTAACTTTCAATTCTGAATAAAATTTGTTTTGATTCAAATTAAATTAAAATTGTGATTTATGGGCTAAAATTTATTTTACTTTTTTGCTTATTAAATATAATTAAAATTATCTTAAAATAAGTTTTTTTATTAAAAATAATTACGTTATAATTATTACAATTATTTAATAAATGCTAATTTTTTTGATTTTGTAATTGTTTCCAGATGGAGCGGTTATTCGACGCTAATGTTTGGCTGGATGCAGCAACCCAAGTGTTTTATTCATTGGGATTGGCGTTTGGTTCTTTGATATCGTTTTCGAGTTACAATCCACCGAAGAATGACTGCAAACGTGATGTGCTCGTCGTTTCGTTAGTTAACTCTTTAACTTCTATTCTTTCGTGTTTGGTTGTCTTTGCTGTGCTTGGATTTAAGGCCACAATGACTTTCGACAACTGTATCGATAGGTATAATTCCAATAATCGTACTTAATTAACTGAAATAAAATGAAATTTTTCTTCAACCAGAAACATAGATCAACTATTACACTTTGACAATTATAGTTCTACATACGTAAAAGAAAATTTCACTATTGATATATACAACGACGAAATATCTAAAATGACCAAGAACGAAACAATTGATTTGGGATTGAAGACGTGCGACCTGCAAGAATCTCTCAATCAGGTAATGTTTGCCATTGAAACTGGTTTAATTTGTTATTTATTTATTTTTATCATTAATAGGTTGCTGAAGGAACTGGCTTGGCGTTTATTGTTTTTACACAAGCTATTGTTGAGTTTCCTGGTGCACCGTTTTGGTCTGTTATTTTCTTCATGATGCTTCTGACGCTCGGTCTTGGTAGCATGTTTGGCACACTCGAAGGCGTTGTTGGAAATATTTTCGATATGAATATCATTTCGAGAGTTAGAAAAGAAATAGTTTCAGGTTCGTTCGATTTAAATTTCAACTTTATCAGTTTTATAATTTTAATTTTTTGTAATTTTAGGTGTAATTTGCATTATATCTTTTTTGATTGGTCTAATCTTTTGCACCGGTGCTGGTGAATACTGGGTCACCGTATTCGATAGTTATGCTGGCTCCATGGGATTGCTTGTGATTGCATTTTTCGAAACGATCGGTGTTATTTATGTGTATGGATGCAGAAAGTAAGTCGGCTTTTAAATAAAAAATAAAACTGGCGTGATTTTTATATCGATTTTTAATTTTTTCTAATGACAGGTTCTGCGACGACATCGAAGAGATGGTTGGCGACCGGCCAAATATTGTTTGGCAGGTTTTGTGGTATTTTGTTAGTCCTCTGATAATGTTCATTGTATTCGTGAGCAGCTTAATTTCCAAAATTCAGAATCCCCCCAAATACGCAGCATGGGATGCTCACAAGGTCAATTTGAGTTAAAATCTCACAAATCATTAGAGTCATCCGTTTAATTGATTTATCGATGACTTCTATGAGAGAGAATTTTTATAATTTATTTAAATTAAAAAATTATTTATCTTTTTTAAACAGGGCGAAACTGAAGAAATTCATTATCCAGATTGGGTTAGCGTAATCTGCGTTATCCTCTCTGTAAGCAGCTTGATACCCGTAGTCGTCGTGTTCTTGTCGCGACTCTTTAAATGCCAGAGGGATGATAAGCATATTTCCATTAAGCGAATTGAAACCACAATTTCCACCACTGGAATGATGGAAAATATGGAGGATCTGGATTATCAAGATATCGATACGGATCCACCGATGGGTGATTTTGAAGAATCGGGAATTGGTGCTTCGTCGCTGCAAATTCCTACCCGTAGCTTTTCACGCCCCTGAGGGTCTCCTCGCTCTGCGGAGGTTGAGGAACACGGCTTGGTGCTCACTGTTTCAACAAAAAATGGACCAGTTGGGCAACGAGTTTAATAAATCGTGAGGAAATGATTCTGCACACGAGACCTTGTTCAAACGAGATGATTCAGTGACACTTTTTAATATTTATTTGCAGTCACAGCTGCTTTTAGAACGAAGGTTGCTTACAATGAAAAAGGAAAAATTTAAAAAAAAAATACAAAAATAATTAGTTTAATGAGAGTGTAATAACATATTCACAGAGTACAACTTAGACGTACTGTTAGTACATATAAATACATATAATACGACGAAAAAATATCAACTTTATGTACATACGACATTTTTTTTTCTCATTTTTATCTATTTTATTTGTTGTATTTTTTTAGGATATGAATTTAATCCTAATTTGTTTACAACTGTGTTTTAAACAGTTGCGTTATAAATTACAGAAAGTTAATTTTATTCGTGGCTTAGAAACCAGTGATAGAAAAACTGTGACGTAGAATTCAGAGTGAGAGTTTAATATCGTGCGTAATTTTATTTTATTTTCTGTTTTTTTAAATTAAAATAGACCTTAGTAACATTGAATTTTTAACTATCCTAATTTTATTTTATTATTTCGTTGAGGCAATATATAATGTGATGCGGGAGCAAAATATTTTCCAGGAAGTGTCCTCAGGAAATAGGGGTTGAGGTGATAAAAGTTTGACATTTTTGGACCAAATTGAAAAGAGAATTCTCCCACATGTGCCATGGCAGCTTAGTGAAAAAAAAAATTAATATTTGAAAGAAATCATAATTATCCATGTAAATTTGTTTTTTAATACTAATTTAGCTCTCTCAGGATTGTTTAATGGGGTTTTATAAACTTTTCAGTTTAATCATTCTTAGAGATGTTTTAATTGTGGCATTTTATGGCAATTTGGTAACCATCTTGTTTAAATCAATTGATCAAACGGGAAAAATAATAATTTAAAATTTAAATTTTTACTATTTTGGTTTGTATATTTTTAATAAATTGAAAAAATAGATTTACAGAAAAAAAAGTGCAATTGAGATAATGTTCATATAAATATATTGATAATATTTGAATATATACGTATATGGGCTATGTTTAGCCTAAATTTAAACAAAAACAAAATGGTTACTGTTTTAGACCAGATATAAATATTGCGTCCCGATTTATTACTAATTCAAATTATGGAAATCTTTTCTTTTCTTTTTATTTTTGTCTTCCAAAAAAAAAGTGATAATCAATTTCAGCCTGTGAACGATTTAAACAAAAAAAATGTTGTGAATATTACTTTTGATCATAATTAATTTTTTTTCTTTTTTTAGCTACAATTTTATTTTCTTTTTTTTTCTTTTTAGTAAAGAAATTCACTTAAAGTTAGTGAATATTAATGGCTCAATTTGTCTGTAGATAACATTTGTACATAAAGTAAAATGCAATAGTTTAAAATGGGCAAAAAAAGTTAAACAAAATCATGTACCACAAAGCAGTGGTTTAATTTAGGTTTAATTTTTTTTAAGGATTAGAAATCTCTCTATTTAATCATTTATTTTTGTATAGGAAAAGTGAAATTAGGTGGGTGCACAACTAAAGTAAACGAATTATTCACTGATTAATTATTTAATTAATCAAAAATTGCATTGAGTTTACATATGTATAACAAACAGTTCAATCTCATTTATTATTATTGTTATAATTATTTTCCTGACTTTTTTTAAAAATTAGATTCAATAAATATCCGTAATTACAGTGTGTAAAAAAAATACCGTGTTTTTATTACGTCTTTTTGTCCACCATTGACTTATAATGCACTGGTTAATTCCTAAAAATGAATAAACGGTTTATGAAATTAAATTTCAATTACAAGGGGAAATTCAGTATTAAAAAAAACCTTTTTTAAGCCTCCATTTAGCATAATTAAGTTCTTTTGGCTTCTTTGAATATTTTTCTTCGCAATTTCGTTTTGCTTGATTTGGCGTTTAAGGTTAAACTACGAAAATAATTTAATTAAAATCAAGTGATCGTCATAAAAATTTAATTTAATTAATTACTTTTTTCTTTTCTAACTTAATAAGTACATTATCAAATTCCTTTTTAGCTTTAATAAGTTCGAGTTCAGTGTTTTGAAATCGTTTTTGCAATTCTGAATTTTCAGTTTGAAGTAATTCGTATTCTAATGTATTCATTGGTATGAAGTCATCTTCGTCTATTTTCTTCTTTAAATATTTATATCTTTTCTTTGATGTGTCAATTGCTAATCTGCATCGTTCGATTTGCAGATCCTAAATTAACAAAGAGAGTCTTATTCAATTATAAAATAATAATTTTACGGATATTTAAATTACGAACTTTTTTTTTCAAAATGCGATTTAAATATTGATAGACTTTTTCGGTTCGAATTAAACCAGTAATGGAATGAGCTCCTTCCTCCACTATTAATTTACAAAATATCTCATTTTCATTTTGAATATCATCTCGTCTCGCATCGATTTCATCGATTTGAACCTACAAAATATTTGAATTTAAAATAATTTTACTCAGAGACTAAAATTACATTCAATTGATCGATTTCCTTCTCTTTCTGCTTTCGCATCGTCTCGATTTCTTTTCTTAAAATTCGAGTGCTTAGCTCAGCCATTTTGCATTTCTGTTCAAAACTCAAGGTTTTATGTGCGTCTAAACTGGTTCCAGTCAATGAAGTAGTGGTCGAAGTCCGGATCGACCTTCGTCTTAACTTTTCATCTGCGTGGTAATCAATGTCTCTAAGACTGGAAATGGACGGTTTTGCAGTTTGCAGAGGAGAAAGGTCGATCGTATCATTAAGGCATTTTTCTAATAACTTGTTTTCCGCAAAGATCAATTGTTTAGATTTTCTATTTGAAAAATTTGTAAATATACTTTAATGAACTGTTAGGATTCATACCTGATTTCTTTAATGAGATTTTTTAATTGCTCATTGCGAATTTCAACTTGTTCAACTTCACTGCTAAAGCCATTGCTTTCAAGTAATTGCTCGTGAGCCATGTTGTTTACACGATTGCCTAGGAAACTCATCCACAATTCATAGCAAACTATTCAAAAGAACCGCGTTGTTTAAACATGTCGCAAATTGTTCATACTGTTCGAGCGAAGTTGAATAACTCAACACATTTGGGCAAAACGAAGTAAATTTTGAAATAAACTTTTAATAAATTCATTGACATTATTTTAATTACAGAAATCAGTTATTAAATATTTCGCACGAATACGAAGTCTCTTCTCCCTATCTTCGACAACACAGCAATATTCAAGATTCCAACTTAAAGTAAAATTAATTTTTATTTATTACCTCAAATCTTTAACGCTTAATTTACATAATATTTTCAGACTTTCTTTCGGGAAGAGAATAGCTAAAGCTTCGCCTGGACAATATTTGAATCCAAGACTTTATGTGAGCAATTATTATCCAATAAGAATTAGAAATAAAATGAATTAATATTGAAAAAATATTCTAGGGTTTGCTCCAGTATATATACCGTAAAGGTCCGTATATCAGCGACTGGAATTTCTTAGAACTAACTGCCGAAGAAATTGTTGATAAACAAGAAGTTAAAACTCTTCTTAACGATGGAGGACTATTCTGCATATCCGATTATTCGATCAGAACGATCCTTTTTGTTTTAAGAGTAAATAGCAATTAACCTCGCGACCTCGCGTAAGACTGTATGATTTAGTATAAGTTTGCAGAGCTTTTTGAAACACATGCCAGAGGCATTATTGGACAAAACCTTTTTCAACTTGTGGATCGAGATAGGAGATATACTACACATTGAAAGTAATTTTCCAATTTCTGCCAAGACTGAGCTTCTGCTGCATGACCTTCCAATGTAAATACAAATCTAATCCGAGAACTAATATTTAAAATTGCAAGTATTTAATTAGTATTAATTTTTTTAATTTATGAGATTAATGGAAAATGCCTCTTACTACGTGGATCTTCTATTGCGCCATCTCCTCGTTGCTTTACATTCATTGTCCTGCAGAAATAGACAAAATCCTGATGTAAATGCAGTTCAGCAATTAGCTCGACTCTTTGCGCCTTACATTATATACAAACGATTTGAATGGATAAAAGGCAGAAATCACTATAAACGACTCGTTGGTTTAAATTAATCATATGTGGCAAATTTATATTTTGAAAGTTATTCCTAATTCAGGTTGAAGCTAAAGTTGCTTTAGTATCGTTCCTAATTATTCACGTTCATCAGATATTCGGGCTTGGAGCACAAAATTTGTATCCATATATAAGATCGCGCGTATGTATACATTGATGGTGAACTTATAATTTTATTTTTTAATCAACAATGAATCGCAGTGCAGTAGGACACACTGCTTGTGTTCACCTGGTGGAGGTGATGCATGCGATATGCGGTCGTCTGATGATTTAACTTCAGAGTTTAAACCGCAAGCTGGTGACACTGATGAGAAGAATTGATGCTTTAACATTTTATTAATTGTTTATCAGTTGGATATTGACTTGATTGAATAAAATTTTTTATTTATGTACATCATTATTTGATTTGTTTACATTAACAATTTAAAATTAAAATTAAATTAAAATTGTTACTAAAATGTTATTAATGTTATTGTTTAAATTTAATTGTAGAAAGTTCAACGATGACGATTTTTTATTTTATAATTTAATTTCACTAACGATAGATGTCAGTGTTTAATCAATTATTGTCATCGCTTTATGTAAATTACTTGGAAATTTAAATATCGAGAATTGTTTTATTCGGAGTTTTGTTTTAAGTTTTAGCGCTAGCGGACGTGTTAAAACCAGCCACACATTTAATAATCAGGTTAGTTTCTTAGTTGTTTTACTATTTTATGTAATTAATACTACTTTTTAATTTTTTTTTATTTTGCATAAGAGCTTTAATATTTTTTAGCGTTACCACTTAATTTTTTTTCTTTACGAGATATTTTAAATTTCTGTAAATTTTTAATTTTATTGATTGAGTAATATATTTAGAAAACTTCTAACGTCTTTCTATTTAATTTTATTTTTATATAGGTTTTATTCAACATCAAAGAAGAGGATTTGGAGTCCTGTGACGGGCTCGGGTGGCGCCGGGTACGGTTGCCTGGTGTCTTTAGACGCTGGGTGTACCGTACTCGGCGCCGCCAGTGTGGAACCCTTGCCCGTGGATTTACTTATCTTCGAAAAATTAGGTTTACTTTTCTCTTTTTATTACATTTGTACTCAAGTGAATATTAAAAAAATACTATTTTATATTATAACTTAGTTTTTATTTTATTTTATTAAATAAAAATTTAAAGTACTTTTTACAAAAATTCAAATATGAACTTAATAATATTTTCGAAATTATTTACAGATTTGAACTTTAATTATTTTTTAAATCTGCTAGATAATTAAATTAAATTTTTAAATATAACGTTTTGGCCACTCTTCTCTTAGGACCAGTGATTGCATTAAAATCTGAAAAATGAATAAAAGCATTAATAAATGAAATAAGTCCATAAGATAAAAGTTAAAATATATGTATAATTTACCTATTGATAGTCTTGACTAAACCAAAGCCACATAAACTAAGCCGACACCTGAAACTTAAAAATAGATAAACTCGGAAACTAAATTTAAATTTAAAAGTAAATTTAAATTAAAACGCTCTCACTAGGACTATGAAATGAAATTTAATTTATGTATAGACCACAGAATAAACAGTTAAAATAAATAATAATAAATGAAACGAAAAGTAATAACAGATTAAAACGTAATAACTTGCCTTATATCTAGAATTTTCGACGGACGAACTGCTTTGTAGTGGCGAAATAAACGAATAACAACAAACAAAATGAAAAGTCCTAATAACCAATGAGAAATGAGAAATTCTACACGATTCCCCCCAACGTTCTTTGGTTGATTCTAAAATATATCTTATTGCGCATGATCAAAGACTTGAAAAAATTTTCAAGTTCCTACTTCGAGTTATGAAAAAGTTCGCATAAGGTGCAAAATAAAGAGTTTAGAAAGAATCTAAACACCTGGGAATCTCTATTTTTAAATAATAAATAGATTGCTTTCATTAAAATTCGTCGATCTATAATCGTTCGCGAGTTATAATTACTTTTTAAACATTTTTTATAATGTGCGCATGCGCAGAACCGCCATCTTGAAAAAGTTTGCAGCCGCGGGGGGATCAAAACTTTTTTTTCGCAAAATAAATGCTTTTCGAGATTTAAACACTTCTCGAGTCCTTTAGTCGTAGCGCTTTAACTACGATTTTTATTTAATTAAATTGTGTAATGGCCGCGTAATGGTGCTAGTTTGTAATTAAAAATTAGCATATTACAGACAGTAGCGCCCTTTTAAAAAAATTAATAATAATTCGATGTTAAAGCGCTTCGACTAATAGACTCGAGAAGTGTCTAAGTCTCGAAAAGCATTTATTTTGCGAAAAAAAAAAAATGATCCCCCCGCGGCTACAAACTTTTTCAAGATGGCGGTTCTGCGCATGCGCAAATTATTAAAAATGTTTAAAAAATAGCTATAACTCGCGAACAATTATAGATTAACGAATTTTAACGAAAGCAATCTATTTATTATTTAAAAATAGAGATACGCAGGTATTTAGATTATTTCTAAACTCTTTATTTCGCATCTTATGCGAACTTTTCTAAAACTCGAAGTAGGAACTTAAAAAATATTTTCTGAGTCCATGGTCATGCGCAATATGATATACTTTAGTATCGTCCGATCGCGATAGGCTATCATGTAGAAATTGATTCATATCTTATTGTATGTTTGCATTTTATTACATCACCTAGTAGCTTAATCTCGCCACATCAACGACGTTTTTGGCGACAAAACACCTTCGAATTTGCAGTAAATGACTTATCTTATTAATCAGTTATTATCTTTTCAAAAATTTAATTACAGTTGCAGTTTCTATTGTTTTGAATTTCGCGCGCTGCTTAAGTCACGGTTAGGATGTGTTTGGACATTTGCCAGTGTCTAAAGTAAATTTAATTTTAAAATTTCGCTGGTAACTAATTTTTTTTATTTAGTGACTTTTATTTAAATAGACAGTTCATACACGTGTTTAATTTAACTTTTCGTTAAAATAATTTTAACATTTTTATATTTTACACATTCAAATGCAATAGTCAGTGACAAAATAAAGTAAAATAAAAAAACAAGTTTTTAAAACTAATTTTTTAAAGTCCAAGAAATCAAAATAGATTTAACTAAATTATAGTTAAAATACGATATTTATTAATAAGATTTAAAAATTAACTTGTAAAATGTAAATTAATTTTTTTTTAAATTGTACTCAGTCAAAAGTTTTTGTAAATATTTGCTCGAATAAAGTGAAATTATTAAAAGTATTTATTTGACATTTACTTATAAACAAATAAAATAAAAGAAGTAGGAGTTTAAACTTGAAAATTGGAAGATAGGCGAATCCACGGTCCCAAATCCTTATCTTTAATACTCCACAGTAGTCTGTGTAGAAAAATAAAATTATGCATTAATATATAACATTTAAAAAAATATTAGACTAACAAAGTTAAAAAGATGAAACTTATGATGATTAAATAAATGCAATTAATTTTGTGCAGCAATAAGAAGCGATCAGATTAAAGACAATTAATATACCTCGCTCTAATAACTAAAATTATAAAAGTAAATTTAATCTTAATAGAAAAAATATTCAAATGCCGTTTATCTGGATTAGATAAACCCATTTTAATAAGCGACAAAAGTAAACGTACGATTATAGAACTGACCTTAATTATAATTATCTGACGCAAACGACGTGCCTACTCGCTCGAATACTTCGAACGCAGCTACGAAATGGAAAATTCTCGAGAACTGAATTCCGCGATTTAATAATTAGCATAATCTACGTGTAAAGTGATAAATAAGTGATAAACTAATGACATCTTTTATTGATGCGTAAACTTACGATGATAATTTTCTAGCAAAAATATTTTGAAATCCGTAACTTAATGCAGCATTCGTATCTATAAGATTATAAAATATTCAGATTACTAAAACGAGTTTGTAAGAATTAATTACTTATAAAAAACCATTGCTTAAAAGTTTTCGTTTGAACAAACAAAAATTTATTTTAAAATTACTCGTTTAATAGACACTTTGCGCTTTCGTACGCAACGAAAATACGAAACACGAAACGAAAAAATTTTTTTGAGTCCTAAAAACATT
>JAQFZU010000090.1:0-55258 GCA_034696185.1 Henia vesuviana
CTTTATTTTCTGGAATTTTATTTTCCAGAACTTAATACTGATATAAATGCAGGAAATTGCATTTCTATTTTTAAATAGGCTGGACATGCAAATACATTTATTCAGTGTTTTAGCTTTACCTTTTCAGATTAAATTTCAGTATTTTACATTGTGCCACACTCATTTCCATTAATCTTGGTTTGAAACCAATTAAGTTGAACCGAAGTTTTATTCTGTTAGTAAGAAAATGTTATTCCCAAAAGCAGAATTTGCTTATTTCACTAAAATGTTGGCTTTTGGGATTGGCCGAGTGGTATCTTTATAAGTATATTTAGAGATCTTTAACACAATGCAAGGATATGTTTGAATGACATGTAAAAGTATCAGTCATTTGTTCCTAGCCAGAAGCAAACAGCTGGTCCATCACTTGGGTCCAGATGCCAGCACTCTAACCATTATGGCCACTATTGCCACCATCACTTG
The DNA here is from genome assembly GCA_034696185.1 of Henia vesuviana. NCBI lineage: Eukaryota > Metazoa > Arthropoda > Chilopoda > Geophilomorpha > Dignathodontidae > Henia > Henia vesuviana. Next base: position 463 of record JAQFZU010000090.1, read on the forward strand.
GTTTAACAAATCTATAACTATTACACAAACTATTGGCTAATACAAACTGTCACTAGGCCATAGTTAGCCACTAGAGACATAAAGCAGCAAACCTACCTACTTAATTTGATGCAATTACTACATGGGTGTAATTATAATGTTGAAAACTTCTTTTTGTATTGAAAATAGTCACTAAATGAAATGCCAAAAGTTGAGCTTTCTTACACAAGAATGTTAGTAACTTTAAAATGAAATTAATTCTAAGCACAGCTTGATTTGTTATGGACCATCAGTTTTGGACTTATCTTGTTTCGATTTTGACTTTAACCTATTTTTCATGTTGTCACAATTCTAATGGTTATCTATTGAACTAGACGGAAGCAAAGTTAAAAACGGGCGACTCGTTGAATTGCGAAGCAGAAATTAATGTGTTTTTCTTTTTTGTCGACTGATAAAATTTAATGCTAGGCAAACACAGGAATTCCATCGGGGCTCAGCACGTGGTCTATCGTTAAATTTCGAGTCACAATGGTGACAAAAGCAAGTGCGTTATTATTCGCCCCATTTCCATTGAGGAATAGTTAGGAGATACGTCACATACACTTGTCTACTTGGTACAGCCTTTCTTTCGTAAGCAAACGTATGAAAACGATCATCTTATACGGAAACCCTATGGGAACAGCATATAAATCACCGCTTGTAGTTTTGCGCATTCAACTCCTATGGGATTTAACTTCGTCAAAACGAAGTTAGCAAATGTAGGAGGTGGGGTGTGGGCGGAACGTGAATACCACCTCGATAAGACGTCGACTAGAAAAATGAACGATCCATTTCACCCCCCGTAGCAGCTGCACTACATTACACTGCTTGGCACGAAACCAAAGTGTGACTCACGACCCATCCATGCACCAGAAACTTGTGATATTTCTTCAATCCTTTCTTTGCAATGTGAGAAGGCACAAACTAAAGTAAAAAGTATTAAATTTCTTATGGAAAAGTTGTCAAATGTTAAAGTTTGGATAACCTGTTTATTGAAATGATAATAACTTTGTTTTTAATTTCTTTAACAAAATTATTTACTTGTAAAAACCAAATATAAAAATTTAATTGAATGGACAATTGTGTTGTTTGTTGGATGTTCAATAGTAAAAAGGTCAATTATTGTATAGTTGGTAGCATTTGAATGCTCGGGCAATTGCCTTTAGGAGTACTTAAAGTCTTCGTTACTGCAGTTCTTCAAATGCTGGTCATTCTTTTATTATTTTTTTCCTTTTATTAACTCTGAGGGAGGCAAAACTGAAAACGATCCACATTTACTAAAGCCGGAAAACATTTTGTGGTCAGTTGCATTAGCTGTTTCATGTAAGAATTACCAAGTGAGCTTTAAACTGGTGGCTTTAGTAAAAACATTTTATCTTTGTGAAATGTATTTATATTTGGAAATGTGTTCTTTGCTAAAATTTATATGACTAATATTAGAGGTATTTTCTGTTGAAGGTGGTGTAAGTACATCAGTGGGTCCCTTTGGGAGCATTTTCAGATTCTATTGGGTAAAGGAAGGATATTGGATTGGGGATGGAATGTGAAGAGTGAATTTTACAGACCCTGAATTTTTTTTTTTTTTTTTTTTACTTTCAGGTTTATGGTTGCTAAAAACATAAGTTACCAGTCTTATTTGAACTTTTATGTTTATACCATTTTTTTTAGTTTTCTTGATTAGTTTTAAATTTCTGCTGCATTTTGTAAATAATTTTTTGCAATTTTTACATAACATTTTTATAAAATGATCATTACTTAATTATTTCTTAAGTTTCAAAATTTTCAAAACTTTTGTAGTAAGAGAAAAGCACTTTAATTTGTTTAAATGGCAAACTTTTTAAGGTCAGTGTGTTTACCTTAGCTGCAACCTGCAACTGCAATTGCAAACTGTAAGGACTACACTTCAGATGCTTTGGGAATTGGCTAAACATATCCAATCTGTTTATTACAACTTGTATTTTTCCCCAAACAAACTTTAATTTACTTACTTTACTACTATTGCAAACATTTTAAACCCAAACCACTTTTTTACTATCCCACTGTAAAATTGCAGTGCAAATTATCAATTAGAGGCAAATAAATGACTGCAGGGAGTTTGCAACAAATCAAACAAGAGTTAATCTTTTTATTGACTTTGTATTTCTAGCTTTGCTCACGCCCTAATCTTCAAATTACATGTATTGTGAATGGCTAGGGGAACATTAAAGGTGATGTGAAAATGCACTTGACCTTTTTCGGGCAAACAAAAGCCTTGAATGCATCAATGCGCATGAGTTGATCTCTTTTTCATTGGTACCTAGAGGCTTGGTTGTACTTGTAAATTACCTCTTTATTCATTCTTTTGCCTAAATCTAGGCCAAATTGAGAACAGATTAATGGAGTTGGTGCAACTAACTTGGGGCAAAAAGTGCCAATTTATTTTGATTTATAGTGTCATGTGAAATTAGAATTTGTTTACAAATGTTGATCTGTTTTTTGTTGTCTGTAGTATTGATCCAGAAAAGGAAAGAAATAAAATGATGTGTCATCACGCACTGATTATGTATAGAAATGGTGGGATCATAAAAGTGATTTTTTTTGCTTTCTAAATGGAATTGCAGTTTGAAAATTATTTATTTAAAGTTTTAGAATTGTAGTTTAGAAACTGTGTTTATAATTCTTTGTTGGTTTTAGTTTTTAATTTGGAACATATATTATTTGTAATGGAGTATTAGTTTAAAAGGCATTTCTAGAAGTAATTTGATATATGAGAATGTGGAATATTCAATGGGCATTTTTAAATTATTACCCTTATTTATTCTTGACCACAATATAAATATTTTATGAACTATGAACTTTTATTTTTGATAAATGTTTGCAAAGTTTAAATTTTGTAAATTAATTTATTTATGCAGAAATGTTCAGGAGATTCCTTGACTTGCAAAATAAATATGAAACATTAATCTTACAATTTTCAATACAGAACTAACATTAGCTAATTGTTCCACAGTGTTTTATTAGATCACTGACCTTCACAAAATGACATGCAACAATTTGTTGAAGATTTTGAATTGTTACACTGACAGGCTGCTACTCTATCAAGTACCAAGATGACAGGAACGGCCGAGTTTTGTATACTCTCTTGGGAAGACCGGTAGTAGTCGGTATGTCTGCACTTTTATCCCTTGTCCAATCAAGTTTTCAGTGAACTTCATGCAAATCGATCGAAGACGAGCGGATGTTGCCTTCCTTTGCCATATTCCCACGACCCCTGATCAGTGGCAGCAGAGCTTCTCTGTCAAGCTTTATTGCAATGCTGCAAGCCGATAAAGCAAAAGCATGGGCATCAAGCCAGAGGCCAATCCGGGCTAAAGAAAGGCATTACCCAGCAGCGCCCATTAGTCTCGTCTAACACCAGAAATAAGTTTAACCTCAAACCCAAACAGAGGCAAACGAAGCTCAATAAATCCTCGAAACTTCAATGTTCACCAGGGGAAATTAATCCAAAGTACCCTTCAATGTAAATGGTTGAGATAAAAAGAAAAAGCTTTGTTGGGGAGAAAAATAATTTGAGTGAAGCTTAAAAGAAGAAATTGAATTTTAAAGCATTGGGAATAAAAAATTGCTAACCTGAAATAAATGATGTGTGTGTATGCGCACACAAGAAAAGTTGGAAGTTCAATTTCAGCCTTTACAGATTGCATTCGACTTGAAGCACCGACTTCTGCTATCGGAATTCACGACACTCCATCTGCCGGGCCACTCTATTTGCCATCCATTTGATTTGCACAGCCAAGAGAACAAGATTGTGTATTAAAGATGCTCTTTTGCTTGCTTTATATTCTTGAAATTGCTTTGGCATATGATGCGCAGTAATAGATTTATATATTAAATAAGAAATTTATACAACTTTATATCAAAGTATTTTAATAAAAATATTTTAAATAATTTACCCAATTATTCAAGTAACATTTGTTTGATCTAAGGAATCATAACTGATTTAATAAGCCATTTGTGGTTTCAATTTGTTATCGTACGTCATTTGGTTATTGCGAAGAATCTTGGTTTTTCCAATATTAATTTATGGCTTTTTGAAGATGTCACTTTTAAAACCATAAATCAATTTGCAAATCCATTTTAGAATTGGAGATGGATTTGTTTGAGGTGTGAGTATATTTCTCTTGTGGTCAGGAAGAGCATTAAGTTATTAGACGAAAAGGCAATTTTAAAAGTGGTAAGAAGCGAGAGAAGAATTAAGATGGATTTTTCAAAGTGCAGCTACGCAGTCAAGCTCAAATGCTGCAAATCTAATTTCTAAAATGCAACCGTGTGAAGCAAGCTTTGCTTCCCGTTTTCCAATTTACCTTAAAAATTGTACAAACTTTATGACAGCATAAAAACTATTTCCACAATGTAAAAATAGATTTAATTTCTTATCTTTTTCTGCTGTTTTGTTTTTCTTCTCTGCTAATTTATTAACCAAGTTCATTGTTGCATAAGGTGTGTTAGAGTTCTAACACCATTTATGAGCTTGTATAGTGAGTGGTCTGCATTCTTAGAAATATTGTTGAGTTCTGTTTCAGAGTGTTCTCTATGGTTACTAAGACTTTTTGGGCCATTGGCACAGATGAAAATGAGGGCCCCAAATCCAATTACTTAGAAAAAATTATATTACAAATACAAATTTTATTTTATATAAAATTACCTTAAAATTTCTTTTTTAAGGCCCTGCTTTAATGTTGAGAAAACACATTATTATTTCAGCAATAAACACATTACTAATTTATCTTGTAATGGTTGAAGAAGTTCACCTTCAGGGGCGCATTACTATTAACACAGTCTGTCACTTATGTATGTCAAAATTGTAAATGCAAATTATTTTTCGGAAAATTTTATTTGATTTTTACTTCTATATCCACATTGACATCACTTTAGCTTCACCTAAATATGGGAACGATTCATAACTTTTTTACTCCCACATCTGGCATCAAACTGACGGCCCATCTGTGGTTTCAAAATTGATAGTTTGGGTTTGTAGGCAAAGTAAGTTTAAGGCAAGGTAATTCTATGTTATTAAGGCTATTTCTATACTTTTTTATGCTATCAAATAAAAAAAATTATAAAATTGAAAAAATGTTAAAGAAAAGTTTTTCTATTTATTGCTTTGTGTATATGGTTATTAAGCTATGGCTCTCAAATAATTTATGTAGCATGAACTAAACAATGCACTTGCTTAATGCAATTATTGAAACGAATTTGCAAGTCAGAACAATGTTGCTGTTGCTGCTTGAATTTAATGCGGTTAATGCAATCATGCGAGTGTTTTAAAAGCAAAGAATAGCAACTGCCCGTCCAACTTAGTGAACTCGTTGCTGATTTCAAACGAGTGAGTGTGTTTGTCTGTTGAACTCTTTCAACATCAATCACTATTTAAGTATATAATAAATAAAAATAAAAGACATGTTTAATTAACATTGCAATTTAACTAATTTATCATGGAAAATAAAAAGCTTCGGAAATTATTTTACTTGAAAAAAATCAAATTTATAAATGTACAAATGTACAAATATGCCATAAATGGACAGTGGTTGTTGGTCTAATTTATATTAATTATTAAAAAATAATGTGGTTTTTAACAAAATCTCAGAGAAATGACATTTAAAACTTGAAAAATGATATTCTTTGAACACTAATGTATGTAAATAGGTATTTTGCTTAATTTCGCTAGAGATGGTCTTACATCTCTCGACACATTCATTAAAAGCTTTTGGAATTGCGAAAATTAATAAAAATCCCTGCATTGTGTGAAAAACTGTATTCAATTCCACAGACAAAAACCAGATTAACAAAATTTCCTATTATTGACAAACTGCGCACATCTGGAGCGCATCTTTGAGAGATTTTTCTTAAGACGTGTATCACTTAAACCGAAAACTTAATCCCCCGAACTTAGTTCGGTCGAGTAAATATCAATAATTATTGACTAAAATGAATAAAAATAATAAAATTTTTATTTTTATTAAAAATTCGTGAAATTAATTATAAAAAATATAGTTGCTTAAAAATTCTTCTCACATACACACATCAACTTTGCCTATGTGCACACCTGTGTTTGAATGATGGTATGGCCGGTATGAATATCCTGGCGCCATTCTGTCAGCTGGGACCGATGAAAGAATGATTGATTTGCAGCGATCTCACAACCGCTGTGTTAAAAAATGGATTGCGGAAAGTAAATTCTTAGTTATTAAAAAATGCGGTTTTTGATTAATTTTTAAGTGCCAAGATAATATCGAATTTTTTTAAATCTTAATTGGATGTTGAGAGAAAATAAAAAAATCGTGAAATTTAATTTAAAGTTTAATTTTAATTTTTTTTCATGAATATTTTAATATAATTATATGGATGTGTCATTTAACATATTTTAGTATTTTTCTGTCAGCGCAGTTTTATCAATTTTTAAGTGAAAAAGTCTTTTAATTGGATTTTAAGTGATTAATAATTAAAATGAGATATTTTAACCGTCATGCAATTTACTGCATCAATTAATTATTCCATTAAATTCATTTTGATTTTCTTGCTTCCAGTGTAATTAATAAGAGAAAAGTGTATCGATTTAATATTTTAAAACATGCAATGTGAATTACAACTTGAATGGCACCTTCAACGGATTGAGAGTTTACTTTAATTTATTTACATTTTGTGACTCTCGAGGCTGCAATACTGCTGCTCAGAACTTTTCATGGAATCTTGGCATCATGAAATAAAAGAATATTTTCATTTCTTACTAACCCGCATTTCCTTATTGAATTATTCTTTTTTAAATGAAAAATTGGAATAAAAAAAAATCTTTTTATTTAATAAATGCTGTCGTGCTTGGATTGGATTTTCTTTAAAATTAAAGTGGTTGGAATCAAACAGTTTTCATTGTTTTATATTAATTAGATAGTAATAGACTCACTTCATAGCATTGGCATTTAGGTGTAGCAAAAATGTGGAGGATGTTAAATAACAACTGCTTGGGCACTTGCAGAGAAACCAACCAACTTTATTCTAGTTAGCATTGGTGCCTTGGGGGGGGGGGAAGTCTTTCTCTTGGAAATTTAACTACTCTGGGAGTCTTTAACACATGAGAATAATCATGTAGATAGTGGACTAACTGCTTAATATTCTTTCCCAAGGACTTTTGTCTTTTGGTTCTTTACCTGGTGGTGCAAAGATGGAGGTGTAGAGAATTTGTAAAAGATGAAGAATTATGTTTATTCAAATTTGACATTTAATTTTTTTTTTTTTTTTGGAAAACACATTTTTTGAGTAAATTAATTGTGCTCATTTAATGTTTTTCAAAATTTTTCATAAGTGTAATTAAGATTTATTTTAACTGTTGTTATTCTGTGATTAATGTGTCAACTGGCAGCTGTTTTTTTTTTCATCTCTAAAAATTATATGTTAAATGGAAAAAACATTTTCAAAGCTAACATTTGTTTCCCAACAAATATTTTTTTTAGAAAAATTGTTGTTTAAATGGATATTTGTTGAAAAACTGGGCAGTATAAATTATATTTCTATTTATTGTGCTAATTTATGTGAATTGACTTAATCATTAAAATCTTTTGGTCTTTTCAATTTACATAATTATACTCATATATATATCACTTGATTTAATAAAGGGGTGGATGCACTGACACATACACAAAGCTGTATAATTGAATTTATATATGCTATATCAATTTTATGTATTTATTTATTATTAATGGCAGCTACAATATTGTTTGGTATGTCAATAGAATTCCAAGAAATTTTAGTTTGAAAAACATTCTTTTTCATCATGCAAACAACTTCATTCTTGTTTTTGTCATGGAGATTTGTTTTCTATTTATACTAAGTTTATATGCAGATTCTTCTCAAGTTTATGAGAAAAACATTTTGTTAAACTGAATTATGAAAGAATGGAATTTTATATGCAATTTTATCTTTAATAATAAAAATTGTTTTTTAAAAAAATCTAGAAATTCTTATTCTCAAATTAAAAGGCTAAAGTTGTTTCCACAACAATTTCTATTATTTGATAGTTGATAACAAGAAAGATCAACAGGATTTTCTCAAAGAAGAAGTTATTGTTTTTTTTATTTTTAGAGTCAAAAGTTTTTTTTTTTTTTTTAATTTACAATTACTTTTTATCAAAATTGAAATAAATTTAAAAATTTACACTAAAACATTCACTAATATTGGTTTCTTAAATATTTGCTTTAAGTTTCTTGTTTTAGTACCAAATTGAAACTTTTCACTTAAACTTAGCAAATGTAAATATTTTAAAAAGTTTAAATATTTACATTTAAAGAGTATAAAAATTTCTAATATTATCTTTTGCATACATTTTTTAAGATAATTCGCATTCACGTTACACTTTTACCCAATTGTTTACACACTTAATGATATTTGTTTACTTCGAAAAACTTTTACAAACTAATTAGAAAAGTTTTATTCCAACTTTAGTCAAGTAATAAATATTTGTTTTGAAGCGTGCCACATTCTTTCACTTCGTGTTCAAATTATTCATCTACGGAAGGAAGGGGAAATTTAAGGCTGCAGCTACTTTGTCGCGTGCTGATATCAATTCTGGCACCGGTATTTGTGTAAACATAATTCACACATTGTGGAAACGCTATTTGATGTGTCAGCAAATCTGAAAAGTTGCCAAAAATGTAATATTTTAATGGTGACACATTCGCGAATGTGCAAACACAGCAATCCGAAGTAAATAGAAAGTGATCTGATTTTTATTCAAACGAACGCTTTTGGTAATTCCAGATGCATTAAATTGATAGGTAATTTAAAATTTAACATGTGACGATACGAACATTTGAATTGGATGGAAACTGACGATGGGAATATTAATGCTGTCAATAATCCAAATTGTATTTTGATAACAAAGATAAAAAAAAACTTCAAATGTGTTAAAGAATTTCGAAATATTCTTGCAAATTGTAATTTTTTGATTTCAACATTGGAAAGATCAAAGAAAGAAATAAATAAAACTCAGAGCTTTCAGATAAAGGTAATCTTGGTATGGTTATTTAATCTCAGCTTTATTTTCTGATAATCTGGCTAAAGTTATACTAGAATGAAATTTAGCAGGGTTTAGAAATCTTTAACATTAAAAGATAATCATTTGATATTGGATGAATTGTTCTAATTCCCTTGTAAAAGAATCTTATTTATTTGTTTTTTTTGCCTGAAAGAAATCTCTGCTCTTGGCCTGATTGAACTTCTTCTGATTCACATGTAGCATGAAATCTACTAGGCTACTGGAGCTATTTATAAAATAAACTGAAGTCAATAGATCAGAACATGAGGTGGAAAATCAATAAATGAATGCAGAAGTTTACAGAATTGCAAACCCAATGAGTGAATTTGCTTTGAATTTCTTGAATTTGTAATTGTCAGATTTGTAGAAATTGCAAATTTTGAATTCAAGGTCGTTTGAGATTTTTTTAAATGGTAAACAATGGCCATTGCCTAAATATCCTACTGGTTTTCTTCTGGGACAACATTTCAGGTTTGTATCTCAGTTAGGTCTTAATGGTTTGGGCATTGACTGTCTTTCTAAAAAGACCTTAAATCATTGGTCCTGTGTGAATATCAACATAATGTTAAAATTTCTAGAAGTCGGTTTAGTCTTTTTGCATATTTTGTTTTGTTAAGGTTTGTGTATGACCACTGTAGCTGTCCTTAAACAATATACCACCAGTCGAACTTGATGACATTTGCGAAACCACTGACCACAAATGAACCACTCAGAAATGTCAAAGGACCACTCTAGCCACTTTTTGCTCAAGCCCCTACGAGGCAAAGAGTTGGTCGGAACTTAACAAGAAATATGTCATTGTTAAATAACTCAATGTCTAACTTTCGGATCACCACAGCTGAAAACAGGTTTTAAGGGTTTTGGCTCAAATCACAGAAATGACAAACTAATTTTTTAAACTTCCTAAATCTTGGCAAATGCTAAATTAGTTATTGGCCAATTATTTACGTTTAATTTTGTAATCAGAAACCAAATAGTTTTGTTATTTTATTGATAAAACTATCAATAAAACAAAATCAATCTAGAGTGACATAAGTGTTATTGATTTGTCAAAATCAATTTTAAGAGTCCGAACCTTTGGTTTTTACCGAAAAGTTCTTTTTTCAAGATTTATCAATTTCTGACCATAAGATTCAACGCAAACTATTGTTTTTCAAGCGCTATCAATGACAAGAAAAAATATCGACAATAAGGTCTTGTTGGCTTTACCGAAGTGAGTTACCAGGAGGTACTACGAGGAGGCTAAGACTTGGAAATTTTGTTTCTATCACGAAAAGTACGTTGCAGTTTTAATGTCATCGCGGACGCTACATCAGATTGCAGCAAATGAAGCAAACGATACAATTATGTGACGTTCATTTGCATGTTACAAATTGTAGATTACATTTATTGGACCACAGTCAATTTCAATTATACGCGTACGACCAACTAGTTTTCTAAGTCCCAGATTACATTATTGTTGTACTATTTCCGCAATAATTTGCATAGAAAATACACATTGGGCTCTATTAACAGTTGTTGCTCTATCTCCACTACATTATCGCTTTCAAACCAAACTAACGTTGATAACTTTTCTCTTTTCGGTTTCAATCATTAAATTTAAGGTGAAAGGATGTTTTTGCGATGCTTTGAAAAGGTTTGGGAAGTTGGCATTGTAAGACTAAGTGATTGGATTTTTTTGTGGTTTAAATTGGTTTTTATAGGTTAAAACATACTATTGACCTTTAGTTGGAAAATTGAAAATACAATTTTAGTGTGTACATTACAGTATATTAATAATTTCATATTTCGATTTTTTTCTTAGTTTGAAAACTGTAAAAAGTAATTGGAAAAATTAGCATGTATTTATGCAATTTCATCTTTAATTTTTGATAATGCCTTATTGCACTTCCACAGAGTCCACTTTACACCCATTTTATGTCTTTATTTCCGGTGCAAGGCAGTGAAACACCTATTTTCAAGTTTTATGTAACATTGAGTGGATCTGCCGGGTCATGTGATCAATAAAAGCCAATAACAAGGCGGTTTTATTATTATTATAATTTATAATATTTATTTTAGTAAACTGCAATAAAACACCATATGGCTTTTATAGGTTGTTAAATGGATTGACTAGTCATGTGCCCAACTTCAACCTATAAAAATTTTTTATATTTTAAAAAAAAAATTATTTTCTCAGAACTTGTCATCCCTGCAGTCAATATATACAATAACACCTATAATTTATATTTTTCTACCTAAAATAATCAGCAGTAAATAAACATTTTTAACAAAATTCTATACAATTTTCAGTTGCATGACGAAGGCATTCAACTCCCTTTATTGATTCTTGCACTCGAGACAAATACGAAAGGAAATTAATAACGTAGTAAAAAGAAAACGAAAAAGTCGATTATTTTGTTTTTTATATCCAGAGACTGATTTATTATCATTGTTGATAATAAGCAAATTGGTCACCTACTGTACTCACATTTTATTACTCAATTCTCTCGTTCCACACCTCTTCGTATAGAACTCGAGGTGCTAACGCCATTTGGCAACAATTGCTTGAGGTGTTCGTGCCTTGGCAACCATCTGCTCGCGATCCATTCGCTGCCCGGGTTCAATGACCCACCTTCTATTGCGCAATCTCCAACTGAAGAGTTGGAATCGGACATGTAATTATTTTTATAGCTTGAGCAAAGTGAAGGATTCCTGATTTAACTCGGCCAATAACATTCTTAGAACCCTTCGCTAGTGAATATGTGGAATTGGAAGTGGGGGTGCAACAGGTTTTAAACAAATTGCAAACGAATTTGATGCAATTTTAATGGTTTTTTCGGGTTTACGAGATTTGAGTTTAAAAGGGTTTAAAATGAAGTTTGGGTTTTTGGTAGAGATTTGGAAATTTTAGAGTTTTTAGGATTCGAGTTGAAGTAGGTGTTTATGGATTTTAAACTTTCTAGAAGAACCGGAAGTGATATTTTGATTCGCTCCAAATTGCAATGGAGCGCGATACAAAGGAAAGGCTAAAACACTTTAAGCCAAGTGGCAATTCCGAGCGGGTTAAAATGCCACTTCCGATTTGGTTTGTGACCTGGAAATTGGACGGCATTAAAAGTACTAGTTGTAGTTAATTTCCGGGGAATTTTAGAATTTTTAGTTAATCCCAAGTGGCAATTAAATCTTCTTCAAATTGCGTTAAACGAAAAGACAAAACTGTGGCCATTGAAAAAAATCGTTTTAACGCTTGAATTCAAAGAGTTAAAATATCTTTACAAGTTAAAAAATTTAGAATTTTGGATCACCCATAGGGTCATATCTTCGATTCACCCGGAAGTTCTTTTTTATACCTTTGGAAGTGACAAATTTGATGAATTTAAACGATTTCAATGCAATTTGATATCCCCCCAAGTTGCGTGTCAGTACAAAATCTATTAATGAAGAAAGAAAAATGGTGAAGAAAAAGTGATTCATGTGTGAGACTAGACATGTGCAATTGGCATTACTTGTTGCGCCGATTAATTATTTGTGTTGGCATTGTGGAAATTTAAAAAGATCCAATGGCCGTCACAAAGTTGAAATCTAATTTGAAATTGGGGCCATCGAAGCGAATTTTTTTTTCATGTTGGCTGTTTGTGTAGATGACATATATTAGGGTAGTTGGAGTTTAATTCATCTTGAAACTTTTTTAAGTCTAAAGGTTTGTTGCAATAAATCAACCTGTCACTAGATTTAGGTGTGTTGTGCGCTTTGAAATACGATCTTGTTGTTGTTGATTTTTTTTAATAAGTTGGAGAGTCAGGTCAGCCTTTTTTTAAAGTGGAAAAATAGGGAATTGTAATACCATTAAGTTGGGTGAATTGAACTTTGTTTTTATATTTTTGTCTATAGAAATTCTATTAGGAAATGGTATTGTATTCAATGTTATTTATTATTTGGTATTAAAATTGGTTTTGATATTTTATTTTTAATTTTTTTATATTAAAATAAAATTTGAAATTAATTTGGAAAAGAAATTTGGAAAATATTTTGGAAAAAAAATTTGGAAAATATTTTGGAAAAAAAATTTGGAAAATATTTTGGAAACAAAATTTGGAAAATATTTTGGAAAAAAAATTTGGAAAATCTTTTTAAAAATCAAAAAAATATAATAAAAAATAATTTTTAGCCCTGAAAGAATTTCTTGAAATTTTTCTTAATTCAATTTAAATATGCAAAATTCATTTTAAATAATTTTAATATTAGTCCCAGTCACCCAAATAAAATTCCAAACCAACTATTAAAGCTCTTTACAAGCTATACATAGGAATAACAAATTTCGATATACCGAGGTTCCATTTCACGCCGAGAGCGCATCTCATCATTGAATGTCACCTGAATTCACCTGAGTGTTCGTGGAAAAGACGATCACTTGACCATTCACTTCTCTCCTTCTCCTCCATTACCTTACAAACAGGAAATTACCACTTGTGCATCCTTCTCCCCCTTGTTCAAAAACATTAGCAGCCATTTTTAAAGCCCTAATGGGAAAACCGAGCGCCAATATTACCTTTTCAAAACAGTTCCAAGAAACTCTGAATTTTCAACATAAAACTATTTTCCATTAACTTCTTTTCAACAAAAAAAAAAAAAACCTAAAAAAATTTTTTTTCATGTCGTTGAATTCCTCTTTTTCATTATATCCACAATGGCGTCGAGATAAATATTCAGCCATCTTGGCTTGAATGTCGGATGATGAAATATTCATTTCGCGTCATTTGATCGCGACCAAAGTCCAAGATCACATTGCGTAAAGTTTCATTCTACATTTGAAGTTGAAATGACAAGGAAATTCAAGTTTGGATTTTCATATTTTCTTTCACTCGCAAATTCCATTTCGGTTGAAAAATATGGAAAATATAATTAAAACGAATTTTAAACTTTTTATTGAATTTTAGAAAATATTTACAAATATTTTAAAGAAAACTCATGTTAAAAGTGTTTTTAAAACGAGATATAAATTCGTATCTTTTAACCTCATTAAAATGTCTTTTTTTAATGGAATTCGTATTTTAAAAAAAAAAATTTTTTTTAAACAAATTTTCACAATTTATTCTAGCAATTAACATGTAACATGGGAAATGATAAAATTTCTAATAAAATATCCAAACTTTTTCTTTTCTTTTTAATATTCAACTGCAAAGAGTAACTTTAAATTGAATTACCAATTACATACGAATTGGAAAATTTTAATTTGAGTTTGAAATTCAAAAAATTTTTTTTTTAAATTTATTATAATTAATTTAATTTTAATACAAAACGAAACTGATTAAAAATTCAATTTAATTATTTATATTTTAATTAAAAATTGAATTCCATTCGAGTCGTGCTGTGAAGCGGTGATCTTCGGGGCAGGAAAAATGCAATTTCTGCTTATGATTTTCTTTTTTTTATTTGCAAAAATCAAAAATGCGCGATTCAAACTAGGGTATTGGAAAAAATTTCCCATAACAGATTGTTGCTTTTATTTCAAAACCGAGAAAAAGGTCCCGTTCTCGGTCCTAATTTGCAGTCGAAACTGAAGTTGAAAGGAAATACGATACTTCATCTGTGCGCGCATTTACCATAACACGGTCAAACTCGCTACGAATAGAAATGGAATTTTTATGATAAAAAAATCCACTTTTTCTTATTTTTCCTATTTGGTGTGCTGAAATCTGTCTACGCACATCGCAAATCACTATGATTAATCATCCGACGAGATTTATGTTTTGTCCAATTTTTTTTTATGAAACTGATACAGTTTAAAATATCACTTCCGGTTTATTTTTTTTAGATTTAAATTGATTCCGTGACATATAGTTAATTTACAAAAAATTTTGGCATTTTAATTAAACCCGAAGTGTCATTTTAGTCTCCCCGAAAAGTCGCTGTTTGACTTTTTTGTGGCTTCACTGTGAAACACTTGAGTTGTGAATTGACGCAATTCGGAGCGGCTCAAAATGGCACTTGAAGTTTAATTAGAAGCTTGAAATTTCAGGGATATGGAGTAAAAGTGTTGTAATTGATGTCTTTGGAATTTCAAACTTGTATCTAAACCGGAAGTGTTATTTAAAAATGCTCAAAATCGCTTCCGAGTTTAGTTTTCTCATTTTGCTCTCATTTGGATCGAGAGAAAATACTTCTTCTGGTCACTCTACACTATTTAAATTAGAGGGTTAGTTATCACAGAAGTACTAGCTGCTGCTAACAAATTTTAAAAAATTTTCTTTCATCGGAAGAACTTAATTTGACACTTTAAAATTAGAAAATTAATATTTTATCACTAAAATTACTCTCGTATTTTATTAATTCGAAAGTTTCGTTCACAATTTACGTCAAAACCCAACAAAAAAATAAATTAAAAAAAGTCTCAAGAGTGAATACTTCATTTAATTGTTTTCAAACTTTTCTACCGTTCCAATTATACAGGTAAAACACACGACACAAAGTTCCCGTTAATTAATTTCGACGACCCAAGTGTAACTGAAGCCACATCCAACAAAGTAATTTGCATATCGTTAAAAGGGCTGATTTATGGATCGAAAGAGAAAAGCATCGGCAAGAAGGTGCTAATGAAGGTCACGTGATCACCTTTCTTTGACCCGACGCTAGGCAACCCCTCGGAGCCTAACTGCCCCTATTGTTTTCCGCTTAATTAAGGCTGTGCATATCTGTGCAATTAAGCAGTGAAGCCACCCTTCTCGGCGCAGCGCCTCATCGACTGCACAAAGCAGCTGTTATTCTCGACATTCTCATTTATTCTCTCTCTCGTGCGCACGAGACGATAGTGCAAACAGCAACTCGGCGACGATACATCAACTTATTCCAATTCAATTACGGGAATGCGCGCTGCGACTCGTGCTATCACCAATTGAAATGATTAGTAATTAAAAAGGATGATACGATTACTTTTTTTTAATCAATTTAACCACTTCACGAGCTGCTAATAAAATTCTTAATAATGTTGTATAAAGAGCTCGTTATTGTGGACTTAATGCATTCGTTTTATTATTATTTTTCCTAATTTCGATTTTAAGGTGAATTGAAATTGCATTTGCTTTTGATTAAATTCATTTTGGGTTTGTTTATTTTATTTTTCAATTTTTACTTAATGTTTTTCCAAATGGTTTTTTCATGGGTAAAATAATTATGATTATAAAATTAAAATGGAAATTTATTTCAGCTATCAACAAAATAGTGTGAAATTCACTTTACTGCAATGCATTACCATTTTCATTAATTTCTCCAATGCTATTACATAGGAGTTAAAACCACATTTCTCATTTAACATTTTAATCTATCAATAACTTAATATTTTAAAATTAAATTATTTGAGATTATAATTTTAATTATTTTTTTTTAATCATAAAATGAAGTTTGGTCCACTTCAGACACTGTTTTGTGTGTGTTTGTATTGTTATCTGGTTTGTGCAGACATCATATTGCTTTTCATTTCATAATAATATCTTCGAATTGGATTTTTTTTTATGTTCCACAATTCACTTTTTTGTGCTGTTGTGAAGGAAGATGACGATTACTCCATTCCAACTTTTTGGACAACGTAATTATGTTGTCAATGTTACAGTTTTTGCACACACACATGTGGCGTTTAAATTTGTGTCGCCATTATGAATTTTTTTTAAATTTTTTTTAGGGTTTCTGTTTTTATAAGCCGTAATTTTGAGAACGAATCGTTTATCTCGTCAAATTAGGCTTTTAAGAGTAGTAATTTATGTCTAAATGTTGCAACTGTATTTGTTGAGATGACAATGATTGTTGCGAGATGAAGGGAAATAATTATAGAGGTCGTTAACCTTTATGTAAAGTTGTTTAAGCAAGTGACTTAATTTATAAATTGCAAAAATCTGAAAAATTAATTTTAAGTATTTGAAATACCGAAAGTGCCGTATTTGGTATTGTAGAATTACTTCTGGTTTGATTAAGAATTTGGAAATTTAGGGATATCGATTACCAATTCAATCATTAATGCTTTAATAATTTCTAATATTTAATCCATCTGGAAGTGTTCTGAAATAAAGCTCGAAATTGCAAAAATGTGTTATTTTTCCTCTTCCTTCTCGCGTGGAGCGCTCTAGAAAGGCATATCCGGTTTAGGTAAAACCGGAATATTTAATGGCAACGACTACTCATATTCCATAAGTCGTGTCTGAATAATTTTAAATTTTTAAACCAACCGGAAGTCGTTTAAAATCAACCTTGAAAATGCGGAAATACTAAATTTACATACTCAACTGGCATTTGGAGTGCACTAAAACGCCACTTCCGTTGTGTAGCCAGAAATCCGAATATTTGTGGACAAAAAATATCATTTGCATACATCATTTACGACAAGACTAACTGAAGTATCCCATTATTTATCTTTTCAATATCAGAATTGCGTGAATATTACACATAAAACGAATTTTGAAAAACTAAATATTAATTTAATCCGATTATAAATGCCATTTGCACCTATTAAACATGATAATTTAATATATATTTTTATAACTTACATAACGTTGTTTAATCAATTTATTGAATGTAAACACACCCTCTAATCAATTTTGAGTCTTTAAATCCTCTGGTTAATTAGTGGAGAAGATACGCGTTGTAAATTGTGGTCGATGGGGTCATCTGGTAACTAATTATGCAACGAGTATGAATGACGTCATTATATACGCCTTTCATTCTCATTTCGATTCCAACTTTTCGCTTTAATTTGACTTTTTTTTTTCTCGTGAAAACTTGTGACATTCACGTTCGAGTGCAGTGAGTATTACGTGTTTTATTCAGGGCACACAATCCCTTTCGGATGTCGCGATACATTTTAAAAATACATTGCAATCAGAATTTTTGTCGCAAAAGAAAAGAAATGAATAAAAAAAAAATCTTTTTTTTTTGTTTTAGTGAGCAAATAATATTTTTTTTTTTTTTTTTTTTTTTTTTTTGTCTTATGAAGTATTTACGACATGAAAGCGCATCTACCTACTTAGTGTCTTCACTTTTTTTTATTTCAGTTGAAGGGGAGGGGGGAAATAACATTTACAATTGCATGTGAATTTGAATTTCACGTAATTTGAATTTGAAATGAAAATTGAAAAAGAAATAAAAAAATAAAAGATTTTTTTTTTGTTTCATATGTGAGATGGCGTTTTGCGGGTGTGTTGGGACTTGGATTTTTTACATTTAGAAATGTATATGTGAATTTGCATAACTTAATAATATTTTTACTTATGGAATACCAGAAATTCTGTTTTTAAGTCATTTTCCAATTGAAATGAGTGGAATGTATTGCAGCAAAGTTCAACTTTAATGAGACTTGACCAATTGGGGGTGGGTAAAATATTATTTCCACTTATTTTAAAGACCTCAGATGGTTTCTGATCTTAAATTCTATCCTTGAAAGTGATGTTTTTAAAGTTTTGAATTTTTATTCAAACCGGAAGTGGAATTTAAATTGCTTTAAACTTGAGAATTCTCAATGTAGTAGTGAAATGGATTTGGGGTTGAGAAAAACTAGCATTTCCGAGTGAGTTAGAGCTTTGCGAGTCAAAGGGCACTTAAAGTTGGTGTCTATAAAATTTTAAATTTTTGTTTTAACCGGAATTGATGTAAAAAAAATTTTATATTGTGGCCCAAAATAAAAAAAAAATTATTTTAATTTAATGGCATTATCAACCAAATGTCAGAATGTGGCGTGGAGTAATTTGGCTCACTTAAATTACACAATCAGCTGCTTAAGTGTGCAACTGAACGATCGTCGTTTTAATCCAAGTTGATAATCCGAGCGACTCTCGTCTTCGCTCGACTCGGCCATTTACAAATTGCATCGTGCACTTTTCCATTTTACAGATAAACGAAATGTTTAGTCGGACGAAAAAAAGGGGTAAACAAAGTTGGCAGAATAAAACTCGTTTCTCGTCGAGTTTCAACGGGCGTTTTACGAGCCGACAACTGTTTTTGAGCTCAAATCTCTTCGGCAAAGGGTTATACACTTGGTTTTTATTACGATATACACTACTGTTTACTCGGCGCGACACCCAATTCTTCGCCAAGATAATGCGAATTTCGAGAAAATCATTTATGCTGGATGTCGCAAAGTTTGGTGAACAATAAAGAGTTTCGTAAAAAAAGGAAATGGGGAAAGTCAACACTCATCAAAAGTTTAAATATAAATAAAGTACGAATGTATTGAGTTTTATAGTTGAGAAGATTCATTTTTAATCTAATTTAATACTAATTTAGTTCAGTTGTTTAAGACTAATTTTTATTTGATTAATTAAAAGGATGAATTGATGAAATTATATTTTAATTTTGAAAAGAAAGATTTTTGATGAGTTAATATGACGGCTTTTCTAATTTAATTTTATTATTGAATGTAATACGAAGGGATAATATCAATTAGAAATTTAATCATTTTAATTTTTCAATATGTTATAAATTATGACACGAATTAAAATTTCAGAATTTTTTCTGCGAAAGTTTATTGAGATTTAAAAAAAATGATTTTAGGAATTTTTTAAAATTTTTTTTAATTTTTTTTATTTTTAATTTTTTGAAATTTTTTAATATTTTTGATAAAATTTTAATAATTTAAAAAATAATTGTAAATAATTTTTTTTAATGTTTTTTACCATTTTCCAAATTTTATTTTTGGCTTTTCCAACTTTAACCTTCCCATCCTATCAACACCGCGAACAAAATCCACCTTAAAAAGTCGCTTTAAGCTCTTATCGCACTCCCCACAATACATTTGATACTTTTAATGCTTGTCTTTAGCCCTTTAGAAAAGAAATTTATGACATCGGGTCAAAAGTTCGGTCGAAAATATCGATAAGGAAATTTTTTCCCATTTCCACGCATATCGTAACGATATTTGTCAAGTCTTATTCGGTCAAGTGACGTACATAAATAGAAGCTGGGAATGCGATGCGAAAATGACAAAACTGTCACATTCTCGTGCTTTGCACGAGTGTTGACCCTTTCATAAAACGGCAAATGTGATGACTTCCTCTCGAGCGACACATGGCGGAATTGCAATTGTGCGCAAATCCAATCAGTGTGTGTTGCGACTTATGGTTTTCTTCATCATTCACTTTTCAGTACACATCGGCCGGTGATGGTCAGTTGTGGGGTTATCTTATTTCATTTTCCCATTTTATTTTTTTTCTATTTTAATATTTTTTTTCTTTTTCAAAATTTTCAATTTTATTTTTAAACAACTAAAAATCTGATGGAAAAATGGAATTTTGACCTTTTCAAAAACACATTTTCATTTTTAAAATGTTAAATATTTTAAATGTTTCAAAGTTAGCAAGTGAAGTAACTGTCAATAACTTATTCAATATTAATTTCAATATTGCAAAAGGAAATAAAAATAGCAATTTAAAAATCTTATTAAAATCCTATTACTAGAAACAATGTTGGAAATCATAAAACCCAACAAATTATTGCTTTTTTTATTGAATTTTTTGTCACTTGCTTTATATTAAAACATTAATTTTCTTATTATAAAATCTTTTCTTCTTGGAATTTTATACATTTTATTTAAACAGCAACAATAATAAAAGAAAATTTTCAGTAAATAACTCGTTAACACAATTGTTTCACTTATTTTTTTTTATATCAAAGAAAGTCAACAAGAAGTATTTGTCTGGTTAACCAAAAGAACCACAGAAATGCATTCGTTTGTACTGGCGATTGTAATCTGAAACTCGAGACTGAAGAGTCAAGACTAAAAGGAAAAAAAGACAGAAAAGTAAAAGGAAAAAAAGGATGGCTACTTATAATTCGTGTTGCGCGCCTTAAACGCATTGATGTTGTATAAGGCGTCGTAGGTGCAATCAGATTACTGTTGAATGGATGGCCATTTCTGTCTCCAACGGAAATATATCAAACTTTTCATCGCAATCGTGGAAAGAGTGGGAGTTTGTGAACGAAATTTAATTATAAATCTTATCGTTGTGTTACTGAATTTGATTCGAATTAATAGAAAAGAATTTTAGTTTTAATTTTCTCTTATGTCGTTTGTGATTAAAATGTTGTAGTTTTCTTTTATTTTTTTTTTTTCTTTGTTCTTTGTACTTGTTTTACTTGCCTTAAGAGACTCGTTTTCATCTAGGGATGTTGAATTGTTTATAACAATTTTTTTTAAGTTTTGTTGTGGTGGATTCTGTTTGTTTTTAAATAGTTAAGTTTTAGGTCAGTTATTTCCTTATATGGGAATTTTAATTTTTAATTTTAGATTTTTATAAAATTCTTTTTAACTTTTTGTTTAGTTTTTTTTTAAGTGTAATGTAGTTTAATGTATAAGATTTTTTTAAAGTTCTAAATTTCTTTATATAGTTTTGAATTATTTAATAGAAATTATATTTTTTTTAAATATATACAATTTGTAAATGCAATCTTCCTCTATCTATTTTTAATTGCTATTTTTTCTTTTTATGTTTACTTTAAAACTGAGTCTTGAAGCGAAATAAACTTATATTCTATGCACCATTAGAATTCAACTGTTTTTCTCTGAGGGAAATACATTTAAATACAAAAGAATAACAAGTCGACTTTTCTGCAAAGCACACCCGTGCAGCAGTGAAGCCCAATTCCAAGCGGTGCTTTTTATTACCAAAAAAAATGAAATTTTAACATTTTTTTTATCCAATCAGGGTGCTCTTTGGGGAAAAAACTATAATGGAACTTTGTAGAAAATGAATTTAAGATTTGAAAACATGGACCGAAGAGGTTTAGGGTAGAAAAAAGCCATCGCCGTCATCATGCGGGGTCTTTTCCCACACGAGGCAATACTTTGTCACTACGTGGCACCGCTTCATAAATTGCGCTTCTTCAGCTCCCACAAGCCACTAATCGGGTTATTTACACAAGTTGTTTGTAGCCCAAGTCCGAGAAAATGACACGAAACCCGCTTTGTCCAATTCCGACGTCTTATTTGTTTCAGATTCAATTAGTTAAGGATTTGCACTCATTTAACATGAATTTCTTTTCAGTGAACCGAATTATTTAGATTTTCTAAAAAATATATTTTGGAGTTGCTTTTTATTTACAAAATTGATTGAATATGTAAAGTTTAAGCTTTCTAAATATTTTAAATTTTTTTTAAAAACCAGAAATGTTATTTTAATCATAAAATTATGTAAATTAGTTTGTGTTTAAGCTAAAGTCAATGCAGATTTTTTTCCATTAACCACAATTTAAAGCACTTTAAAAAACGCCTCTGTTTTGGATTAGAAGTTATAAATGTTAAAGACAGTTGGTGCATTCAATATCACTTTGTATACAATATAACAATAAAATGTCAAATATTAAACTCACAAAATATATAATCCATTCAAGTCCTGTTTGACATCAATGGTTTGACAAGAAACTAAGGACAGTTAAAGTTTTTCAGAAGGAACTTTAAGTTAACTATGACCTTTCAACATATTATTAAAACACTAAAGAAGCTTGATCCTTGGTTTTGTGTTTGGATGATTATTCTTGCATTTTAAAGAACTTCTGAGTGGCTAAATTGTGTTGGGGAGGGCTGGCCCCTGGCGTTGGTGTTTTATAACACTGCTCATCATTAACTAAATTCACTGGAATTGCCTTAAATGTAATGGTGAAAAATCCAAATTGCATGTATCTCATGGTTTTAGGCTTATATAAGATGATGTTAATTTATTTAAATTTTTTTCTCTTTATCTTGAGCTCAGGATGCTCTGTTGATGCCTTGAAGGAAACAAGAGAGAATGTTGCTGATTACTTTTTAATTGCACTTTTTATTGCACTTTGCATTCTCTCATAAAATTCAATTCTGCCTGTAGGGCCAAAGTTTTGCTTGACGTGCCAAAACTTGGGTGGGTTTGATTTAATGAGAGAAAAAAATATAAGTTGAACTAAGACAAGTTAAGATTTTTTTTTTGTTTATTTTTTTTTTTTTTACATTTCATTAATTAAATGGAGGTGAGAAAACCAATTATGTGATTTTTTTATTTTTCTTATGCTTTTTAATTGTTTGCATGCTTAAATCTGACATAATTTGAAAGTTTTGCTGCAAATGGATAATGGAATTTTATTTATTTTGAATATGAAAGTTGCAGTTTCAAAGTTATGAATGACAGTTCCAATTTGGATGTGGAAATTTTAAATTTTAATTTGTTTGGTTTTTTTTTAGATTAAATTAGATTTTTTTTTGTTTATTTAAAAAAACATTTGGAAATTCAAATGAATATATTGATGATTTTTGTTTATTTTTGGATCTCAATTTTCTCGTTTTGTTTGTTTATGGTTTTTTTTTTGCTAAATAAATATTTGGTGAAATACCCATTTTTATATCCAATTATTTTAGGTTTTCAGGACATTCAAACTGGGTTTTATTAGGAGGTATTGATAATTTGGATAATTATAATTTTTTTGTATCATGAAAAATTCTTTTTCTTTCTAAATTTGCGTGATGGTTGATTATTATTGACTTGTTTACTGAATATGAAGGACATTTAGATTTTTTTTTATTACTTAAATTATTGCTTTTTCAATTCATTAAGGAATATGAGGTTGGGTTCTTAATTAGTTTCAACTTTTCAGTTGTTGGTATAGAAAATTGAGCTTGAAATGACTGGTTTAGTATGAAATAATATAGATTTTTATTTTAAATTTATTGAATTATAGAAAATAAAGAAACTTTATCATTATGAAATTGGAAAAAATTAGGAAAAGTTTTCCTAATCTTTAGTTATGAAATCAATTTCATTTTGCCAGTTGGGAGCATTTGCTCTTTAAGGCAATAATGATTTTCTTTCTATTTGCTGATATTATAAAAATTTGAAAATTATAAAAATTTGAAAATTTGAAAATTTTAAAAACTGAAAAATTTCAAAATTATAAAAATTGTAAAATTCCAAATTTATAAAAATTGTAAAATTCCAAATTTATAAAAATTGTAAAATTTCAAAATTTCAAATATTAGAATTTATCAGTAATTCAAATTAACTTCCAATTGTATAAATTTCATATTAAATACAGAAATTTTCATTTTTCAAAACCCAAAATCTTTAAATATCAAATCTTCAAACCTTCAGTCTCATAAGAACTAAACAATTCATTCACACTCAACAAACTCAAATACAAAATTTCCTTTAACTCAATCTAAAATTTTTCAATTTACAAAAAAACAATTTTTTTCCGTTACTACAACTCGATCATCGTTTTCTTCCATCTTTCCTATGTAACTTGAAGATTCAAACTAAATTGAAACCGACTTTGACTTGTTTGCAATACATCTTTTGAAAATAAATTTTATTTCAAACTCACAATTTTTCAGTCGGACGATCTGGGACTTATAAAGTCGACTTGTGAAATCGATGAGAGCATCTCTTCTCATATCGGTTTTCAGTTTTTCGCTTCCTTTTTTTATTTTTATCCTTTACATTTTTTACCAAACTTATACATCATTCGACAACTCAGTCATTATATTCTCTATAGAAATACTACAGGCTTTGTAAATTTTAATGACTCAAGGAAATGGAAGTCTGGAGTGTTTTTCAAAGCTTTCAACAAAACTCAAGAATAAAAATATGTAAATATTATATTTTCATTTTTTATTTACAAAAATAAATGGAAAAAAAAACCTTAATTTAATATGCTGCAGCTCCAATTGGGATTCAAATACCTTCAAACAAAGACTAAAATTTCAGTTAAAATGTTTAATCATCATTTCATCAAAAAATTTCCATTTTATTCATTTAATTATTAACATTGACATGTGTTAATTTCTCGCTTTAAAACTCTAAAATAAATTTTAGAAATTTCTGTCACATGAAAACTTGAAAAAAGGCGTCTTTTTACCGATAATTGTAAAAGTCATTAGACGCACTTATTGAACGCACCTATTGATTAATCTTCATCATTCACCATTTTCTGGCGAATAAAGTGCCAAGTCGATGAAAAAGAACTTTTTCTCTTTATTTTTTCATTCTTCTCATCCGTTCTGATTGCTTTTGTGTGTTGGGGTCAACTGTGCAACAACTTTCACTCGACTTGTGAGTGACTAAACCACCGAATGACATGCTTAGAATTTTTTTTCATCTTAAATTAATAATAAAATAATAATAATATCATAGTCATATTAGTTTATCAATTAATAATGAAAATGGTTTTTCATTGACCACATGTGGCCAAACACTAAATTAATGTGATCTTAACTGCATGACAGGGCAAATAAGAAGAAAAAAAAACATTTTTCTTTTCTTATAATTAATTGTGTGGATATTGCTCTCGTGCGACACTGTTCCAAAGCCATTAAGAGAATTTCTCCGAATGTTTTAACGGCTTTTATCGACATTTTGTATTAATTATTGGAAATTGAAGTCGTAACCAAAAGAATTAATATTTATTTGAAAAATATTCTTTATTTAATATTAATTTTAATAGATTTCTATGTTAATAATTTAAGGAAAAATCGGTTTTCAGCATTGAATGATGTGAGGGGGCGCAAACAAACCTCTTCTCCAATTCCTGATAATGAGCATGCATTAGACTGCAGCTCGTTTATGCAAATTGGTTCGTATCTAAGTGTGTGCGTACGAAGATAACTCGTTTTAAGTGCCATACCGTTTTATTCGGCTATACTTGTACGGCTTTAGATAAACAAGACTAGACTCACATGTAATTAATTCGTGTTACACATCGGGTCAACAGACTTAATCGGTCGCGACTGACATTTTCTCGCACCCTTCGTTTTGTCACTAACGAAATGCAAGTGGCTTACAATTTGCTTCGTGCACACAAACTCTTCATTATCGTGCTTAGTCTAGCATCCTTTTGTTTGAAGATGTTTCTCGTGTGGGATATTTTAATTTTCGAGAATTTTCCTACTTATTGTGGGATTTTGATCAATTTTTTCAATTTTATAGCATTTAAAAGACCCTAAGGTTGAGTTGCAATTTCTCGCGATTTTAGAAGGCTCAAAAGTGCCATTTCAAGTTAGATTGGAAACTTGAATTTTAGGGATTTAAAGTACAAGTACTGTAGTTATAATGAATGTAAGTCTTAGAGTTTTTAAATAAACCGAAGTATTGTTTTTTGATCGCTACAAATGACTTTAAAAATGCAAAAGTTGTGATATTCGCAATTTGAAGAGGAGAAAAATTCGACTCGCGATTTAAGTAACGATTTAATAATTTAAGGCTTGTAATTGGATAATGTGCCAACAATTTTCTTGACTTTAACTATATCGGAAATGCTATATTTCCAACATTCGACATCGCAAATTACCAATTTCCTAAACTAAACTTTTGATCCGAATTTTCATTCCATCAATTGCACTAAAAGATTATTATTTCGAAGAAATGTTTTAATCCATCAATTTCAGTTAATCGATTTTATATTATTGTAAACCTCATTAGGGTTGGACTGACTTAAATTACACCATTTAAAATGTCAGAAAAAAAAATTTTTTAAAACTGACAAAAGCATATTTCATTAAATTGCTGGAAAGAAGTGAATGAAAATAAAAAATATCGGTTGATTGGTGAAAAAAAAATTTTTTTTTTGTGCTTAAAAGGATGAAAAGAGGAAGTGCAACGCTTTAATTGATTTACTACTCTCTCCACAAACTGCTGACCAACTTGAAAGAAGCAATTTTGTTCCAGATGAGCTACTCAAGTGCAGTTCCAATATCAAACCAAATGTTATTACTTTGGCTTTCGATGCTCGCCTACTATTTATATATGTTATAAATGTACACCATCGAAACTCGAGTTACCATAAAACCTTAATAACACGTGCAACTAAAATGCAGAAAGAAGTAAAAATGAGTTTTAGTGATTTGGAGACGTAATTTTAGTCAAGGTTAAGATTTATTCTTCAGATTTTATATTAGACATTTCAAGAATTAAATCGATTCCTCATTTACTATAAGGGCACGACTTAAGACTCTGAAGATTTCATTCATTTGAATCACTTTTAGATTTTTTTTTTTGAATTTATTCTTCATTTTTTAAGTCTTTCAAAATTCTTTTATAACGTATTTCAAGTTTTTCTTTTTCCTCTTTAAAAACACATTCATCGAAATTTGTTACTAAAAACACGGAAAAACTAACTAAATGCAGCACTCCATCACCAGGTGAAGTACACATTGTACGAACAACAACAACAAATGGCGATAACCTCTTCAACACACCAGGTCCTGGTTTTCTCTTTTATTACAAAGGTTATCAAACTATTGTCCACCGCACAATGGCGTACAAGATTAGGACCCTCGTAGTGTTTAGAACTGTAAAACTCAAAAAAAAAATTTTTTTTTAAATCCCTTTAAATAGGCAAAATAATCCACAGATTGAATAAGTTTGAAAACGAAACTTAATTTTCTGCATGAGTTATTTTAGTGATCATTTCATAGACCATTACAGTTGCGTGTTGGTTTAGTAAAAGGGCTCACCTCGTGCAACCCTTAGTCTTTGTTGGGAAACAATAAAAGTTAAAGTTGAGTTGATTTTTTTTGTTGTTTTGCGTAAGCTTGAAAAAAAATATTTTTGAGTGAAATTAGTATTAGCGGATGATGGAGCGAGGGGAATAGTTAATTTAGAAAGACCATTAATTTCCCCTGATTATAACAAATGCGATTTATCAAAGCCAATGAGCAGAAAAGAAAACGCTTTAGTTTTATAAATAAGAAAAAAGCCGAATTAATAATTGATTTTGGCTTAAAATAAATTACAAAATCTTTTTTTAATTTTTTTTTTATTTATAAATCGAGTTAATAAGAAGTTTATTAAAACGGAAATTTTTTTAAAACGATTGTTTTATGAATATAAAAATTCGTTATAACGAGGGATAGTTTTATTATAGCGAGGTTTGAGTTGAAAAATAAAAATTTTAGAAAAAATTAAAAGTTGAAGTGAAAAAGTTGAAATTGGACATTTTAAATGATTATTGAGAATTTTTGAGTGACGTCAAGTGATGAATAAATAATTAAACAACTCATCGGTTGTATATCAGACGTGATATGGTAAAAAAGAAAGAAATCGAGTGACAGGCAACGAGTCTCCACCTCTTTTAGTCTCAACTTCAAAATCAAACTAGATTAAATCTGCGGGGCAATTACTTAATATTAATACTAAATGAGTTTTCAGAATTTACTATAAATTCAACTTGCCAAAATCTAAAAAAAAAAACATTTTATTAATTTATCATTAAAAAAAAAAATTTAATTAAATAAAATTCTTAAAAAAAAATTTTCCAATGCAAATTTAATAAAAGATTTTTTCATGCATTTTAATTTTCCACCGACCATTTATTCTTTAAAAAAAATAACTCAGTTTAACTTCCACCAATATCCACCAAAAACAAATCCAAGCAAATGTAGAAAAACATAGTGATGTTCTCACACACAAGACACATTGAGAAATGATGTTATAAAGTTGCCACTTGCACGAACAAGAAATGTAGCGACAAACATTTGTCTGCGAAAATGTTTCTTTTTTCTTTTTTATCTTTTCGTCATCAACTTTCATCTTCTTCATGAGCAAAACACTAGTGGAAACCGATGGAAAGTTGAGCGTCAAAAAAAAAAAGGAAAAAAAAAAATAAAACAAAAGATTAAATGTATGTGTGTTGTTGCTTGGCTATGATGTCTAGCACCTCTTTAATTCGCTTACTGCATTGGGAAAGGCAAGAAAATCGTTAGCAGTAATGCCTTGCGAATGGCACTCGTATATCACTGTACAAGCCACCACGCAAATGAAGAGAACTCGAGGGAAAACGCAAAGTGCACACTTTTTTCCTCTGTTTTTTTTTTTCCTACATTTTTTTTCTTCTTTTCTCGCCACAACTCATCACTCGACTTGACGACGGCGACAAATGAATGGCAGTTTTAAGATAAACAAAAAACATTTATTGATTTTCCTTTCTTTAATATTTTTTTTTTCTTTTGAAAATATTTTTACTTTTTAAATATATAATTAATATGCAAATTAAAGATTTATAGGATTTTCTTTTGACATGAAACGATACCGATTCTTTATTTTTAACATTTTCGTGTTGAAAAAGTGTATTTTTTATATTGATTTCAGTTTTCTAATACATGAAATGTCATTATTCGAAGGTGTTTTTAATGTGGTAATTTAGGGTTTTTGTGCTTTTGGCTAATCAAATATTAAAATTATACATTTTACTTTCCTTTTACAACACCTTTTTTCTGTTTTGTTAATATTTTTCATTTCTTTTTTTTATTAAAAATCGACTTTTCAAAAATTCTCATTTTTTATATTTATTTACTCAACTGAAAAATATAAATTTTTAAAAATATTGATTAATTGACTTAAAATTTATAAAACTCGTGTAAGCTTAAACATTTATCTAGTGTCCTATTACAGATTATTCTGTGATAATACCCAGCCAAACATAACCAATCCCATAAGCTATAGATGATGACCTTTGTTAACCAAACCTAAACTACTCGTTAATTACAATGGTTTCAAATTATAACAAATCCTTATGATAATAAACGAGCGATATAAAACAAGTGATTCGCACCGTATTTAGTCATATAAACTGCATTTATAAACATTTTAAAAGTTTAAACCTACAATTTACTTAAGCCAAAGCTAATGTATAATACAAAAATATATCAATAAAACCAACTTCCTCAAAGTTCATAGTAAATAAAAAATTACGTTAAACTATTCATTAATTTACATGTAACAATTTTTTTTTCTTGAAACTTTGCGGAAATTGGTTTTATTGACATGTCTTTATATACTCTCTCTTTTGATTTTTCAATTGCAGCAAAAAGATGCAATTGATATTGTCGTTTTCAATTACGACAGCAAAAACCTTAAACTTGTATTTTTTTTTTAATTTTGTTTTTTACTAAATTTCATTACAAGTTGATGAATTCCAAGTGAAATTAGCCATTTAGTTAATTTTCTTAAATTATTCTCTCCAAGAGGGCAATTTGAAGCGACTTTGGTTTAACTTTTACTTTTTTTTATTTTTAAAAATTCAACTGAGAATCTCGGAAAAGAAGGTCGTGAGGGCGAATAAGACATAATTAGTCTGAGACAACAAATACTTTACTCAACCGTATCTCTAACATATAAATAATTTAAATTTAAAATTAAATTTCTTCAAGCGTATAATTTAAGCCAATGTTTTAACAAAATGACGACTCGACTAAACTTTAGACTTAAATTATTCCAACAAACATTTGTTTAATTCAAATAATTTTAAAAATTCTAAAAATTTATTTTTTGCTGATTAAAATAAAATTTCGGCTTTGAAAGGATGAAATAATAAATAAATGGACCAAGTTGGGGCCTTTGATAATTTCTTGGTGTTTATCCGACCAGAAGTGCCCTATAATACAACTCCAAATAGGCACTTTGTCTGAATTTCACACTTTGGCGTCATTCGGAGCGCTCTTTAATGCCATTTTCGGTTGTAATAGGAACTCATAAATGTAAAAACATTAACTGCTAGCAATGTAATTTATATCTTTAAAATGTCTGGGTCTTTAACTCAAAAGGAAGTAGTTTATTATCAACTCCTAAATCGCCGAGATATTCGATTTGCGTTTTTTCCCAGCTTTTCGAGTGTTGCTAACACCAATTTGGATATAACCATAAAAATTCAAATATTATCAGTTAAAACTAATAACTTTCTTAAACTTAAAACCAAACTGCCCTTTAAATTTTTCCAAAATGGCTTGACACGTGAATTTGGCATTTGAAATTTTTTGTGATAAACTTTTGTTGTCTTCCTTCACCTTAAAAGGAAAGATGTTTTAAGCCTTATATACGCGCCATCGACAGCGAAACAACCATCTCGTCCTTCGACAAACCCATTGACTACAGTGGGGGGTCTGTTGACCAAATGGGACCGTGACAAACTCACCCATTCCACCTTCGATCCAAAAACATAAAAAAAAGCTTCTTACTTGATATCGATTTCTGTGATACCCATTGCTATCCCATACAACACCCTCTCCGACAGGGGAATAAAAATACACACGGAAATTATCTCATTGATTTCACTCGATTGAAGTGATCGATATTTTTGCTTTAAGTCCTCTGAACGACGTAAACAAAAATCAGATTTCGCTGCTCTTTGCTCAGATCTTCTTATGACTCGCAAAAAAATTTTTTTTTTATTATTTTGAGTTTATGAATATTTATTTGACACACGAGGTTATCTTTATAGATATAAAACGTGAATAGAATATTTAATGAAATTGGTTTTAATCCTCACTAAGCGCGCCCTGGAGACGAGGAATATTTTCATAATTTGTCCATCATTGTGTTTTCAAGTGAGGAGAGAAATGAAAAGTTTCGCTCTTGCAAAGTTAAATGCAATTTCAAATGGCTCGGGTGAATGAAATGATATGCAGAGATGGGAAAGTATTTTTAATGGTTAAATAAATTTTTTTTTTGTTTTGGTTTTTGTTCTGTTGAATAACATTTGAGTGAATTTTTTTTTTTTTTTTAAAAGTTTAATTCAGTTGGGTGAAATAAATTAAATTAAAATTTAATTTACATCTTATTTACTTTTATTTCTACTTAAATTTGAATTTATTATCAAGAAAATGCTGTAAAAATTAATTAGTCACTGACTCTTTAATTAATTTTGTATTTCAGTGACAGTTAACTTTTTTATTATCTCGATTTCATTGACTTTAATCTGTTTATGTTTCACATTTACAACAATTACATAAAGCAAAGGATTTTTAAATTTTGTAAAAATAAATTTCAAAATTAATTTTTTATTATTTTCATATTTATCAAATATTGCAAATTAATAAAAAATTTAAACAAAACTAATTTTATCAGTAAATTTAACTTAAAAAAAATCTTATTTTTATTTTTAACGACCGCATCTCAAAATCCATATTTGGCCCATTAGATGAAAAGGAGGTTTAGAAAGTTGGATGAATGGGAAATAACAGTGTGGGTGTGTCAAGGGATGCGGAAAAAAAAGGGTCAGATAATTTCTAGCTCAGTTCCTTGAGCAAATATTATAGATTTACTATGGCAATTTACATGGAAATGTCAGTAAATGAAAAAAAAAACATTTTTTCAAAATTTAATTAATTTTTTCTTTAAAAATTATTTAAAAAAATTTTAAATTTTAAAATTAAAAAAAAAAAAATTCTTACCGTATTTTACAAACGTAGAGACGATTAAGAATAGTATGACGTGACGTCGAGGTATCCTAAGCCGTGTGCATTTCATTGCGGGGCGTATCCTGTGGCCCAGTCGAAACGTGGACTCTGATCATGGGAAGCGAAGGAAAGCGAGAAAGTGTTTGTTACGCGCCCAGTTTTGGTGTGTCTGCGTCTGCGTTGCCGCTCTGCCGCTGACTGAACCTCGCACCCGCAGCCACAAGGCTCTTTATTGATTCGGAAATCCTCGAGCTCGCGCAGCCGCGTTGGCATCAACACGCTCGGACGATATTTGGAAATTGAAAAAAATCAAATAAAATTATTATTATACTAAATTCAATCGCTTGAAATAAATAATATTTGCATTTGAATTATCAAATAATCATTTATTTTAAAATTATTATTTTTATTTAATATTTTTGTTTTAATTTAATGTAAATTTAAAATTTGCATCAATTTTTGATTTTATATAAATTTTCAATTTTCACTAGAGTTTTGGCTTGCGGTTTACAAGTAAGGGAAGCGAAGGGAACAAATTAAACTAAAAAAGATAAAAGTGGGAATTTGTAACTCCACGTGTTGCGTGTGTAAGTCTCTTGCGTTGGTTATTGCGCCCTTAATAGTGCCATTCTTCGTGGCTCCAGTCACGCATCGATTGGAGCGTTCGGGCTTAAAGCGCCACCTGCTCATGCACCACGTGCATCACTAGATGGCCCCCATCGACGAGCCCTTCTTTCACTTCACTTTCATTCTCGTTAGGAATTAGCGATTCTTCTTTTATGCGGTAACATCTGGCCATGCGTGACGGGACGAATGCGCGCAACAGACACCAATTGATTCTTTTTCTTTTTTTACATTGATTTAACTTTAATCAATGTTTTTCAATTGCTTGAATTATTTACTTTATTCGTCTTTCTAAAAATATTGTGTAAAAAAAAAATTCATTCGAACATTTGTTTCTGTGAATTTTTAGGGTTTTGTAAATTAATTTAAAAAAAAATATTTTATACAAAAAGAAAATTTGATTTCAAATTGGTTCAAACACAAAGAAAAAATAATTCGTATAAATAAACATTTTTGGCTCTATTTAATACCTACGAATAAAGCGCCGTCACGCGCTTCGTTGCAACGAATTTTTTCTCACTGACGAAAAATGAAAAATATTTTCGAAAAATAACAATAATATGGAAATCGTGTTTGTTTTTAAACAAATTGATATTTTTTATGGACTTATCTCACCTCAGCAGTTCTAAAGCATCACGTGATGAATTTCATCATCAACTCTTATCAGAACCGAGAGGAACCGGGACGTGCTGATGAGTGTGTCCCATTTACGATTACTTTTCGTTTATTTCTCAGATTGTGACAAGTTTATTTATGTTGCTGAATAAACAAGATGAAGTTTGTTTTTGATGTTTTTTTTTTGCTTTAAATTTTTTATTTTTATTTGCTAATGCTGCCGAGGTGATTTGCATTTTAATGATGTGCGAGCAAATGTAGTGGTTAAGGCTTAGAACACGTTTTGTTGGGTCTCGTAAAAAAGTACCTTAACAACGTCAACTCAGATTTTTTATTTATTTTTATTATTTTTAATTTTTCATTTTTAGTTTATAAATTGGGTGATTAACTTCACTGCAAGGCAGGATTTTCTGCAACTTCACCGCAAAGCACGACTTTCATTCGACTTCACTGCAAAGCACGATTTTTGTTCATTAATTTAAATTACAATTTGGAGCGGATGGAATTAGACTTTCCGGTTGGATTATAAATTTTTTAATTAAGAAGGCGTCAACTATATTTATTATGGGTGGTGTCTATAAATTTTTAAGTTTAAGGACTAACAGGAACTGAGTGTTTTGGGCGTTACAAATTTTGCCATTGCATTTTCCGCAATTTGGAGCCATTCTTAGATCAGACTTAGCTGTTGATCTGTAAAGTACAAAAACATTAAGAACATTAGTTATAGTTATTGATTTTAAATTTTGAGGTTCTCATGTCAACCGGAAGTGGTGTTTGGGAGCGCTCCGCACGAGAAAATTTTAAAAATTTGCAGTAAATTTTTTTATTTTCTTTTCCAGCTACAATTTCATGACTTAAAATAAATTTATTTAACCAAAAATTACATTTTAAACT
Source organism: Henia vesuviana (assembly GCA_034696185.1). Taxonomy (NCBI): domain Eukaryota; kingdom Metazoa; phylum Arthropoda; class Chilopoda; order Geophilomorpha; family Dignathodontidae; genus Henia; species Henia vesuviana. Next base: position 34,833 of record JAQFZU010000090.1, read on the forward strand.
CGAAAAACAAATTGCATTTTTAAAATTGAAAACTGAAATTTAATTAATTTCTTCAATATTTTTTTCAAACAATATTATGTGACTAATAAAACAGTTGATTAATAATGAAATTAATTAGTCGGGGCCATCAAAAAGAATAAAGTAAAAGACAATGTAATTTTTTTAGCACTAATCCAACGTCTTTTCTTGTTGTGAGCCGATTAGACTCTTGAGGATGATTCGCCCATCAAGATTACATTTAGAAGGAAAATAATGAAGCTCAACTCAAAATGTTGAATTGGCATCTTAATTAAGCAAAACGAAGAGGATTTTTTTTCAGTAAGTGAATAAATTGAGTAAGGAAAGAAAGGCAGAAGAAATGGGTACAAAGAATTTAGGCATGTCTTTTCTACCATCAGAAATCGTTTTTGGAAAATTTGAAAATCTTTTCTCTGCGCCTGACATTCGATTACTCGCTAATAAACCCGACATCAAATGCGGGATTCGAGAGGGTTAAAGAGGTAGACAAGCTTATTGAAGTTCATGATTGATATAAAAGATTCGTTTACATGATATTATTGAATTCCAATCATTTACAGACATCGATTATCTATGACATCATCATTAAAATCATTATTATCAATCTATATTGCGTTTTCCCAGAAAGATTAACGGAGATCAGTTCGTTTTCACGGTGTATCTCGAGTTGGGTAGAATGTTTAAGCGATAACTTCGCTCGGAATAATATTGACCCACAGCCTAATCCTATACTAACCCCTGCCTTAAATCATTCACGATTGAAGCTTTAACCCAAAGGGTTTTGCCCTTACATTGTGAATGATCGCACGACTACTCAGACACGAACGACTCGATCTTTTTCTTTTTTCTGTTTTTTTTTTGTATCTCCTTTTCTCTTGTGAACCCCTATCTCTCTTGTGTACACTTGTAGGGCACCTAAGATTTATTCTATGACTCGTTTATTTCTCTCGAGAAATCTCGCAACCCTTTTTTTCTACATTTTTTTCTTTTTGGGTTTTTTATTGATTTTTAGCTAAACCTCTTTATAATACATGGATTAAGATTTTTCGGGTATAAAAAGTTGATCCCGATGTTTATGGGGCGTAAGACACAATGTACGAGATCGTAACTGCGATCTTTATGCCGTAATTTATATTTTATGTATCGTTGCCAGAAATTCGGGAAATGTGTCTTTACCGCCCCCTATTGGTGATTTTGACAGGAAAATAATTTTAAACGAATAAATGTCTAATAATATTTCAATTTTTAAAATATTCATAAAATCTTTTTTTTAAATAAAATATTTTTTTTGGTAAACACACAAAAATTAATTTTTAATTTATAATTATACAAAACAAGGAAAATATTATGTAGAATAAAATATTCATTAAGTTTATAAAATTTATATGAAATTTTTAATTAATATTTGGTCATTTTTAATGGTAATTTACGGTCGAGCAATTTATTTCCCTTTTTCGTTTCAATGACAGCTTAAAAAAAAAAATTTTATTTGAAAGTAAATTATTTATTTATTACGGCTTATGTCAGATTTTATTTTTTATTTTTTGACAAAAAAAAGGGAAAAATGGTTGGCATTAAAATATCAATGCCATACTTTTTTCAGCTCGTCTTAGTGGCTTCGCGCAGCACTCGAGGGCTTCCCAATTTGCCAATCAGAAGGGCTTAACGCTTCTTTCCGATCTATTTTCCCTCGACATACTGCAGAAAGGATGGCTGCAAAAAAATGTAGCGTAATCTCGAGAGATCCATCGCCCGTGGTCCATCAAACAGCACGTAGAATACTGAAACTTTAGAAATGGAATTTCATATTGGGAAAAAAGTTGATTTTCTATGAAGAATAGTTTTTTTCAACATTTTTTTTTTCGGAATTAAAAGTTGAAAAAAAATATTTTTTTTGTGTCATTTAGAGTTTCTTTTTGAAAAATTTATGAGGGGAAATATTTTTCTGGATTTTTTAAAATAATTTTTTTTTTAAGAATTAAATTCGATATTTTCTCAGAAAATTATTTACCAATAAATTTTTTTAATAAAATTTATAGAATTGGCGATTATAAGTTTTTGCCTGAGCTTTCGGTTAAATTATGTTAGTAAAATTTTTTCTTTTGAAAAGAAAAAAATTATTAATCCACCAGTTTCTTTTTTAAACCTCAATTATTTCCAATTCCAGCGAAAAATGTTAAAAGTCAAGCACAAACAGTTTTAATTTACGCTTTTCTCTCACTGAAACCTAAAGGCAGAAAATAATACCCATCCAATTGGCTCATTTCAGTGTCAAAATGGGGTACTTTGAAGAGGGAAAGTCTGCCACTTAATGGTGAAAATAAATTTTAAAATTTCTCCTTTTCACACTATAATGCGACAGATTTAGCGAATGACCTGTGATAAGATTAATCTAAAGATTGTGAAAAGGAAATTGGATAATATCCAAAACTCAAATACTTGTAAAATACAAAACTTACCACTAAAATTAATTTTTACAATTAATTATTATAACCATTAAAATAAAATTTTAATTATTTTTTTAAATATTTTTCCACCATAAAAAAATCAAATTTGATATTTAAATGAAAATAATGCGCAGTTTTAAATTGAGAAAACGCTGAAATAAGATCTTTTCCTAACCTACAGGGATAATGAAATTTACTTTTTCAGTCATCTACAAAATTTGCATAAAAGACTAAAGATGGATGGAACCGACAATGCGAAAAATTTTTTTTTTTATTAAAACATTAAAAAAAATTTTTTTTTTATTAAACATTAAAAAAAAATTTTTTATTGATTGTAAAATTAAATAAAAGTTTATAAAATCGATAATTCGTTGATTTACAATTTCAACCGCTTCAATTAGTGGCGCTGTTCGTGATGCGAGTCTTGGGAAAAAAGATTCTAAACTAATCTAACATTAATGGTGTAAAATGAACAAAGCATAAAACACTAACAAGACCTACAAATCTCACTAGACTGAAAATGCCAGCTAAAATCCTTACGTTACGGGTCATTCTACCTTAATACCACGTCGTGTTGAGACTTCCCAACGATTCCAAACGCTCGTTTTGCCTTTTTTAAAAAAGTTTAAACACCGAATTTTACTGCTTTGCTACTAATTAAACTTGATAAAGAAGTGACTTTGTTACATTAAACCTTCTAGTTTATTTATACGTTACGTTAAATAAATAAAATTCTAAGGGTTACGAAGTAAACGGGTCAAAGTAACTAATTAGATATAATTAGCTACTTTTCCAATTACATAACTAAATAGGAAAGGTGCATTGAGGTTACACTTTTGAGCTAAAGATGTTTTTTATTGTTAATTACGTATTAATAATTTATAATTTAATTTTATACCTCAAATGGTCAAGTTGAACGTAGAACTGCGAATGCCATTTAAAAAGGCAAGAAAATTCAATTATTTTTTATTACTCATAGATTTAATAATTTATTAGTAAATTGATTGAGAAAATAGAAACGAGTGCCATGACAAAAGTACATTTACTCTGCAATTTGATTTCTACTTGAAAGCCCAGACGAAGCGGGTAAAATTAAATTTCTTTTAAAGCCATCGTAGTTTTACCATTGAAAAGTATTATTACATTGTAAACGATATGGATTTTGGTCAGTAAATGGATATTTTGATGTCGTTTCTAACCTATTTGTAGAATATTTCAATCGTATGAGCCATTTCTAACTCGATTTATTGCATTTGCAATTTGCTTCAGCTGTTCCCTTAAATACGAGTTTTGAGTTCGAGTATCCCTATAAAGGCTTTGACCTACAGATGTGCATAAAATGCATTTAAAACGGCCTAGTCACCAAAGGGGAATAGAAATAGTTAGTTTTAAAGATGGTTTTGGTTTTATAATCTCAATTTTATAAACTGAAAAAGATTTAATAAAATGCCGTCGCAAGCGCGGCAGTTAATCTTAATTAAGTGTTATTTCATTCGTAAAAAAAAAATTAAAAAAAAATTAATGGCAATAATAGTAATTTAGCACGAAACAGTCACTCGTTTTATATCACATTTTTTTTAAGTCATAAAACTTAACTAGCAGCGTTTATGAGCGCGTAAAACTTTCGTTTTATGTTTTCAGCTTAAACATAAATACTCGTCTCGAGTATTTTTGGTGACGAATTCTGTCACCGCACAGGTGTAACTGCCTAACTACGATCCAAACGCCACGTGAACGCTTGGTAGTCATAGTAACGAATCTCTCATCTGCAAATTTCTTCTCGAGGATGATGCGGAATGTATTGTTTTATTATCACGTTTTACTTGGAAAAATTCAATTGCTTTAATAATGAAAAGTGAATTAAATATTTTGAATAAATTATGCTAATTTTTTTTTAAATTATTCTCACAAATGCCACTATTTTTTATTTTAACACCGAAAAGGATTTTTTTTAAGTCTCACAAACGTTTTTTAAAGATTTTTTTGATTTTTTTGCTGGAAATAAATGAGGGGAAAATGAATTTATTGATTGATTTCTCTTGGGAAATGCGAGTCATAAGCTCAGTATTTCTACTGGAAATGAATGAAGTTACATTTCCTGAAAAGAAAAAAAAAATTTGTTTTATTTTTTTGCTTTATTTTTATGGCCGGAAAATTAAGTTTGGAAGTTCATCTTAATAAATCATTTGACCATTTGATGCGACTTTTGAATGATGAAGACAAAAGAAAAAAAGGTAAAGATCAAGCGCAAATCTATCTTGCAAACGACGCGAAACAAATGGAACTTTTTTTTATGATAAATTACCTGGAGAATTAAATAAAAAAATATAAGTGAGAAAAAAGTGACTACGTGGGTTTACGAGTTAAAGAAATCAGTTTTTATTTGCTGTTATTCAAGTTTATTTACTTTTTCTCTCAAGGGATTGAATAAACCAACTGTCATTTTTTTTATATTTTATTATTATTGTTTTATTTATGATTTTAATTTAACATTTTCAATTTAAATTGGTGGTTCAATTGTCTAAAATAGATTTATCATTTGGTAATTACAACATAATAGACGGTTTGGGATTTTCCGTACAAAAATTTAAATATTACGAAATGCATTTCGTTTTTTGTGAGGTTTTTTTCTTTAGTCTCGTAAGTCTCGTAAGTCTCGTAAGCATGCGCACTGCACGAAAATTGAAACGAGAAATGCTGCCATTTTGTTTGCTGCTTCAAATTATAGGTATGGTCGTATTAATTAAGTTCTTATAAACTTTTCAACTGGTGCTAATTATTACTAACAGCTACGGAACTTAGTAGAAGGAAAGAAGAAAGTTTTAAACCAGAACTTAGCTGACAATTTTCGTTTTTATTTATTTCGTTTTCGTGTTGACAGTTCGCTGCCATTTTGTTTGCTGCTTCAAATTACAGGTATGGTCGTATTAATTAAGTTCTTATAAACTTTTCAACTGGTGCTAATTATTACTAACAGCTGCGGAACTTAGTAAAAGGATAGAAGAAAGTTTTAAACCAGAACTTAGCTGACAATTTCCGTTTTTATTTATTTTGTTTTCGTGTTGACAGTTCGCAATCTGGCAAACGAAAATTTCGTACGAAAAATCGCAAATTGTTTAATATTTGGTTGTTTTCTAGTCTTAGAGAGTAGTAAATTGTGATGATTATGTGCATGGCAATGTAAGACCAGCTTTTAACTATAATGTCCATTGGATAATTTTCTGCATCTCAGTTTGCTAGTTTCAGCATTAGTCCAGTATTAAATATTTAATGAGAAGAATGATACACTGAAACATTGTATTTGCATAGCTGGTTAAATTTGCATACACTGATGTAAATGCAATGCATCAGTAAGTGCAATGGGTTTTCGGGGACTTTCTTTTTTCCTATATCTCTCCCTTCTTTTCCAAATTCATCTTTGGTCATAAGTAATTTCTTTGTTATGTTATCTTGATTTCAGAATCTTCTTATTTGATCAAGTAGCTCTTCAGTTTAATCAAGCATTTTTTTCTATTGTATCTGTAGCAGAAGTTAATGCTAAAGCTTCTATTGATTGGAAATAAAACACTGTTAACAACATATAACAATTGTACACTCAAAAATAAACCTAACATTGCACTGATACAACAATGACTGTTGTTTAAATATACCTTGGCAGAAATATTAATAAGATTTTGTATTGGAAAAAATAAGAAAAGTTTCTCTTTAAATAAAAATCTAAGTTGAACATAAAAATGTTTTTAAAAATTTAAAATTCTCAAACAATGGGAATTCATATCTGAATAGAAGTGCATTTTTCATGCAGTGCAGTATTATTGTTTAGAGATATTTTGGGAATTTCAGCAATATTTTTTCCCAAATTCAATTGAAACTTGCATTGCATTCAAGTTACAGTCATAGCACATACAATGAAATTTAATTCGAGCTTTCAAGTTATTACCTCAACTTATTCCCAAACCTTAAATATTTTTTTTCTTCTCTTTCAGACATTTTCAGGTGAAATTTAATAGTTTAATATTTTTTTTTAAAATATAAAAGTTGGATGAAAATAGAAGCTTTAATTTGCAATTGTTTAGTTTTAGTCGAGTAAATAATGGGGAACATAAATTGTAATAATTATCGAGGAAGAAAAATTGTGCAAATTTCGGTAATAAACTTTCCCCTATTTAGCGCTTGCACAGACAATGGGGCCGCGGCGATGAATAAAATGTGTTTTCATAAAGAATTGACGATTTCTCCATCCATAACAAAAGATAAACTTTAATCACATTCATTAAGTGGAATCAGCGGGAAATCGTCATCAATCTTACTCATTTTTTAACCAAACTTCCTCCCTTCAAAATGCACGATTATGCTTGACGTGACATTAAATTTACTTCAAAATTAAAATTATTTTTTAATTACAACAAAAATAACTCACAGCAGACCTCAATATAATGAAATTCTCATATTTCAAACCCATTTTGAGTCATTTCTAGTTATCATAAGGACATAAAAACTTTTTGGGCCTTAACTTAACAGTGAACTGACAATTTCGAAGACTTAACGAAACTGGAAGTGACCTGTAATTTTGCTCCGAATTGCGATGATTGGTAAATTACACAATTTGGCACCATTTGGAGCGATGAAAAATCTTACTTTCGGTTGGTTTAGAAATCTGGGAATTTCTAGTAACCTACTCCTTTAATGCTTTAAAATTTCTAGATTTAATTCAAACCGGAAATGTCTCATTTTGCAGCTTGAAATGCGCACTTGAACTTTTATACGACATAATCAATACGAAACGGGCAACGCAAGTGTCCCGAAAAACTTTTTGAATCGAAAAAGAAATTATTCGATTTTTATCGGTCAATTTGTGGAGAAATCCTCATTAATCGCATTGACAGTTTAAGGCAATTTTCTTTACTTCTTAACGGGCACAAAACACGGCTTTGCTTTTACACTCGTTATGGTGTAAACAACGGATTTGTTTCGGAACTGAGTAAAAGATACCGTAACACATTACACATTTAATCAAAATCGACTTTGCGGTCTGTCAATGCAATAAACTCGAGTCGATTCTCATTGGTGAATGACATTTCGGAAAGTAAAAAAAAGTCGATTTTTGATTTTTTTTCTTTTTTTTAATAGTTGAATGCGATTGGTTAAGTAGAAATTCACTTTTCCTCTCGTAAGTGTGTGATGCGTACGAGCAGCAAGTGAATCGGTCGTGCGTCCTAATGTCAGTGACCGCAGGCCGAGTTGAAGCAAAAATATCATCGTGTGTTCAGTCGTATGGAAAGTAAAGATAGGATGTATTGGTTTTTTTTTTGTTAGTATTTTATAAAGGATATTTGCACAGCGAGATTTGAGTATTGATTTTTCTAGGTAATTAAAATAGTGAATCTATTTTTTATTTTTTTGCACCAAAAAAAAAATGGTAAAATTAGATTTCAAATTGAATTAGAGACTTGAAATTTTCAGTGGTTTTACTTAAATTGGTTTTATTTATACTAAAGAATATCCAGACTTCATTAAGAGCAATCCAATTCTGCACTAAAATTTGATTTCACACCTTCGTGCGTTTCCAGCATAGCAATATGGCACTTCCGGTGGGATTAAGATATCAGATATTTTAAGACACAAATTATATACACAATAGTTAATGCTCACATATTTTCAAGCTTTTAAATATACCGAAAGTGACATTTTAGACCGCTCCGAATGACTCGACAATGCGAATTCAATTTCTCGTGTGATTTGGATCTGGAAATTTTAATTATTTGTGGTTATTTGTATATTCTAAAAATATTATTGATCCGGAAAGATATAAATTTACATTCGAAAACAAACACAACATCGAGAAATCATGGAAATTTATGATTAAGTTATTATTAACAAGTTAACTCAAAGTGATGTATCAAATTAATTGAATTAATTCGAGATTAAATTTGCAGCTTTTAGCTACACACCCTTATGACAAACTGACGTAATTTCTGACAAGTGGTTAGTCGACCTTTTACATTTATCGTGACATTTTTATTAGAAAAAGTTGGCATTACAAAACTGTCAGAAATTCATGCTTTAACTACCGTGATTTATGCTATCGATTTGAAAACCGCTTTAAAAATTATTAAAATCTACCCCGTTATTATTACGTTACGCTTGGAAAAAAATTATAAAAAATTGTCTCTTTAACTTGACACGGTCTAAGTTTCCAGTATTAAAAAAATTGTCACCACCAAAAGAAAAAAAAAATCTTTTATTTTTTATTTGGCTTAGAAAAATGTCGAGTCAAAGCTCTAGTGGACACGTGGCAATGACTTGCGCGAATTTGATACCGATAAAGAAGTAAAGAAAACTATAAAAAGAGAAGAAAATGAGAAGAAATGTGAGAAAAATGGGGAATAAAAATAGTAAAAGAAAGAAAAAAAAAAAATAATATTTTATCATTTTGCAACGTGCGTGAGACTCAACGTGAGTTTTTATGATGTTGCTGTGTTTGCTCATTTGTGTCCAACGAAATGTGAGATGTGTTTGACACTCGACGGTCCAATTTCAACCATTTTTTTTTTTATTTATTTATTTTGTTTTTATTTATGTTCATTAATGTTTATTCCTTGTGCATGCAAACAAACCTTAAATTTATTCCTAACTAATTTTGTTGTATTGATTTATTTTTTTTTTCTCGTTTTAATTATTCACGAAATATTTTTTATATTTTTAAAATACATTTTAATTGGTTTTAAGAAGTAAATATTAATGAAAATTTAGTGCTTATAACTACAATGACACGAGGATATGTGATTAATTATGAAACATTAGCGAGTTAATAGAAAATGCCAAATGTCGCTGTTAATTTAAAAAATATTTAAAAAAAAATTTTTTTTTTAAACAAATTTTAGAATTTTTATTTATACCAAAGTTGAGTTAAAAATTCTAAAATGGGTTTAAAAAAAATTTTTTTTTAAATGAAACGATGTTTAATGTTTTGTTTTTATTTTGTTATTTCCAGTGGCCATAAAGCCACATGTGTCGCATCGAGTATCGTATAAAAGTGAGTGGACACCAGATGTTGTTGTTTGGTCGCAAAATGTGACATCGTTACTTGATTGCTGTATAATGACGATGGCCTTTACTGTTATCCGCTGAGTGCAGATTAATGAAGACTTGAAACGTGCGGGTAATGGATGAGAGCTAATCTGTATTCGTTATACAAAACAAAAAATATTCATTTTCATAATGGGGATGCGCCGCGTGTTATTGAATCATTTGATGTGGAAAACAGTTTTGAAATTTTATGAATATTTACATTTTAACACAGACAATTGTTTTTTTTTTCCCTTTTTATAACTTAAATTTTAAGAGGCTGAGTAAAAACAAATTTCTATTTAATTAATTAATTTTAATTGAAATTTTAAAAGAAAAAATACATTAAAAAAAAATTCACGTGAGAATAAAAATTGCACGAATCGATTGCATTGTAAACGAAGGAATTTTGTTGTAAAAAGCATTGGAATGAGCAGCAGTAAATTTGTATCTCTTAATTATTTTCTTTCTTTCCCCAACTATTTTCCACTTACTTAAAGATCCCCTTCCAGGGTAAAAAAAGAAGAAATTCTTCACCTGAATACACTAACTAACTAATTCCATAGGAAATTATCTCAACAGCTTAAAATTGTTTTTCACAAATATTTGTTTAAAATTTCCTGACATTTCATAAATCTGCAATATGCTGCGCAACAATTACTCATAATTCCAGTAGTAAACATTACTCTGCTGAGTTGCAGAAATTTTGGTTTGTAGCTTAAGCCTGATCTCCTTTTATTGATGCTGCAGCTCAGAAAAGCTATCATTTATATAACACAAGAAATATTTGATTTTCTTTAAAATTTTAATTTATTAAAACTGTTTATTTTTTTTTAAAACAAACAATTTATTAAAATTTGAAATCTTATTAATTATGCAAAAATCCCACAAAGAAAAATTATTTGTCAGACATTTCAATTCGAAATCAAAGCTCATTTTAAAAGAATATTAAAATTACATTTTTGCTCCAACTTCAACCCAATCAACCAACAGACATTCGAAGGAAATTGAAAAGCACCAAAAGACGGATCATAAATGAAAAAAAGTGCTCACGACAGACGGCACTGTCAAAAAAAGAGATAAAAAAAACCCAAGATTACCTCCATTTAATCCTAGTTTTGTAAATGAGCAGAAAGAAAAGTTTTGATAGGCAAAACGACTTTTTTTTTTCTTTTTCTCAGCGATTATCTTCAACCGCAATCTCACGATTCATCAATTTCGCTTTTAAGTAGATAAGACACCTTTGCTTTCTTGCGTTGGATAGATAAGAATGTGATAAACGGTTGTTAATTACACAGTTGATTCCACCAACTAAGCTCTTTTCCATTCTACAACTGAGTGAAAATAATTGCGAAACATGCAGGTGCTTAAATTTTTAAATATTTAACAAAAATGTCGTTTCTGATTATTTGAAAAATTTCTTAAATTTTTTTTCCAACTTTTAAATGCACAGTAAAATGACAGGCAGCTGTAATTAGAGTGTGCTTATACTAGGAAAGGCTTTATCAGTGTAAATTACATTTTGAAAGATGGGAAGAAAAATTTATATAAACGATCCGCTGACGTTTACATCTACAGCCTAGGAAAATGCTCGCGAAATTGAAAAATTAGGAACGAAATAAGGTCTGACAAGTTGAAAAATTAGCAACACGATTAATAATGGATGCAAAGTTGAGTTTTGAAAATTTGTTGAGATTTTCTTAACGAGTTTTGCTAAAGTTGAAATTTTTCTCGTTGACCAAATCGAGCACGAATTTGCACTTTAACTGTAATTGCTCGTTTGTAAGTGTTTTTTGTTTGGATTATTTTGTTGCTCGAATGTCCATGTGTTGTTTTACGTGCGTGGAATAATATTATATAATTTTGGTTGGATTTTATTCCAACTTTGATGATTTCTAGCCACGCGTTGATGCCCGAAACGGCCATTGGCGCAATGGTCGAGTTGGAATTCCAAACAAATTGGTTGTCAGAGCGAATTACGTAGCGAAGCTGGCAACATTCGGTTCTCGCATACAAAGCGGTTTTGGTTGGAGATTTGTTTTAAATGGAGTCGAAAGGACTATTTTAGTGAATGTCTGTTTTTCAAGAAAAGTTGGGTGGTTTCACACAGTAAATTGTTTAAGAATTCAATTATATAATTTTATTTGTTGTTTCTAGGTCCGAATTACATTATTCAAGTCAAAACAAGTATTACAACTTAAAACACAAAGTTAAGGGGGTAAGAAGTAAAATGATGAGCAAATTAATAAATATTGAAGTAAATGTTAGGAAAGTTAACTTAAAATAATTTTTTAGTTTTTTAAAAATTTAATAAAATTTATATTTATATCAGATCTAGTGGTTTTGAAAAGAAGGCAAGCAAAGCATAGGTCAAGGAGAAGAAAACAACTCATTTTAATTATTCACTAAAGTTAATTTACCCTATTATAGTAAAAGCTCTTAAGTGCTACCTCAATTTAAATTATCTTTAGTTTTGCAAAATAAAAAAAAAAAATTTTAAAGTATTTTTAAACAATAATTTTTATTAGGAAAAGATGAGCTGAAATTAATTGCAAAAGGAATTCTAGTGGTGTCGAATTCGTGACTCGTTGCCAAGATTAGGCTTTGTTGGTTCAATAATCAAATTTTTACAATGGTCTAAATCAGCATGGAGTTATAGGCATAAATCAACGCCACTTGAAACCATATTGAACACGAGTGAAAGGTAAATGCAACAAATTACAAACTTTTGCATAATAATTAGATTTTATATCCTAAAATGCTCAGATTAAATATCAGCAATGATTAAAAGGTAAACAAATTAAATTCATCAATCATAATTCATTATTCAACTAATGGTGATCAATTATAGTCATCTAAATAATGATTTTTACTGCTCAACTTGTTGCATCTCATTACATCTATCATCAATATTTTCTAAATTCCTTAAAAAAGATTTCTTTTAATTAAATATAACAACTTTTCTTATGAAATTCAGTTTATCTTAATTGAAAACAATTTTTATAATGTTTGAGCGACAGATGTTTAGTACTCAAACATTATAAAAATTGGATAAATACACTCGAGTTTGTATATTCGACTTTTGACCTAATTTTGCGCATGCGCTAAAGGCCAAATTTCCAGACAACCAAATCAATGGAACATTTAAAAGACAACAATTGCCAACACCTGCGTTTTTAAATATGACAATAAAATGAATAAAGTTTTGTTATACAAATTTTACTTTGTGATTCTTCTGCAAAAAAAATATTCAATTTGTGCCGAAAGATTATTAACGAAACACTTTAAGGAATTTAATGAAAGTATAAAGAGATCTTAGATTCAACTTTTATTGCTGTTTTATAAACAAGACAAAAGTTAAAATTGCAACTCGTAAGCAAACGACACTCAAAGCTGTTGTTAGTCAAATGAGATTTGCTTCTTCTTTTACTCGAGAAACTCTTGTGTGAATGTCACTGGTGGACAAATCACGAATCAATAAAACTTAATTGAAATTTATTAAATTTTATGTTTAAAAAAATTATAATTTGATTTTATTTTCGGTTTTAAATGTAAATTCAAGACGAATTAAGTTGTGGCCAATGCAATTAGTTAATAGTCGCATCGTGAATCTTTTCCATTCACTTGATTCGTCAAGCATTAGTGTCGATAGAAGAAATGGTAAAAGGGTTTTAAGGGAAATCTGATTTACGTGCTATGAATAAATTGAATTCGTGAGTTAAAATTTTTTTTTTTTAGAAATGTTCAAAATTAAAATAATTTTTTCTCACTGACAAATCGCATTATTGGTTCAATTGCGAATTTGCAATTTAAATTTCTCGTTTGTAAAATTATATAATTTAACATTTTATAATTTTCGTATAAATAGCCAAATGTTTGTTTGAGTGAATTTTTCTGAGCAAATTGAAAAAGCTGGCATTTCATCAATTTCGTTTCCTTGGTAATGCTGAAAATGCGATTTTTCATTCGTTGTGAAAATTATATTTTTCTTTATTTATTTTTTCTCATATGTGCGTAGTAAACTGAAAGGGAAATTTATTTTACCATAGCAACCGCATGTACTTTTTTCAATAGAGGTTGATTCGAGATTCGTGCCGCCATTGACTAATGAGCATGCGCGATTTAAAAGGGCTTTCAAATTCAGTGGTGCTTTGCCAAATGAGGTCCCAATCATGTTTGCATAAGCTAAAGTCAGCGAACTACAAAAACAAAATAGAAAAATAAGATTTTCTTTAAAATTTAACTTGCAAATGTTTTCATCATTTTTTATCATCATCAACAATAGTCAATATGAAAACAATATGAAAACAATATTTTGATATATAACAGCGACTTTTCAATGTGAGAAAACAATAAAGTACCACTTTATAGCATTTGCAGAGGTTGTTGACAATGAAAAAAATTGGAATACGAACTTTAGCAAAGTTTTATTAAATTTTCTAGAAAAGTTCCATTTTACAGGACCAATATAAATCCCGAGACTTAGCCATAGCTGCTAGCTCCTAAGCGATAAAACGTGCTTTTCTGTGGGCACTGATGGTAGTTGCAAGTCATCAAATAATGAAGTGGTGGTAGTAGATGGAAACTGAGGTGTGTATCTTTGCTAAAATGGGGAGCAAATGGTCAAGTTGCGCTTTTTCTCAACACCAAACTGAAATCCAAAGTCTAGTTGCATTCAATTTACAGTTGCCTTTGACCATTTTAAGGACGAATTCATTAATTTATACGTGTTTTAACTCGCTAATGATTGACTTACCTAAAATCTCAACCAATCAATTTGTTTTAAAATTGAGTCTAATCAAATAGCATATTAAATAATTAACATTACATTCCATCGCTAATGGATCTATCGTGTAAATTCAACATTTGTGATATTAATATTGCACAAACGCTTTTAATGCATTGTTTAGTTACACTAATTTTTTATGGCAGTTCTCAGTCAGTTCGTTAAGGAAGTTACACAATAAATTTTTAATTTCTACAAATTAGATTCGAGTTAATGAGAAAAGCTTGTTTTCGAAACCACTAGAAGATAGCGCGAAATAATAACGGTTAATCTCTTTTCCTGCTCTTTGACTTAAAGTATGAAAAATCTCGCCAGAAGTCAAAACACACGAGAATTGTCTTACTCACAGACATTGGTTTTGCTATTTATTATTTAGTATTTTTTAAGAATTTTTTTTTTATATTTTTGTGTTCAAGATGATGTTGTTTTTTCTCAATAACAACATTATTGGTAAATAAGAATAAAGTTTAATTTTTAGCCAATAAAATTTGCTTTACTCGAATTGAGTATTTACAAACACACAAACCAAGGAAACACATGAGAATTACAATTGAAATTGGTTATTATTGACATTTGGATTAAGTGAGATTCAATGTTAGTACATTAAAGATTTGTTTACTTAATTTAATATCTATTAATTTGCACTAATCTCACTTAAATCTCGAATCCCATTGTAAGGGAAAATGAGATAAACTTTTAGTTAATGCAAACTCACATTGATGCAACATCATCCCAAATGATTAAAATGTTTAACACATGTAATTAGAATACAAAGTGGGAGATATTAGCATTATTTTAATATAAAATCTTTGTTCCCACTTGCATGAATAGCTTAATTTAGTTATTAAAATCATATCTGAATGACTAATAAATTAATAAACACATATAATATGTATGCTTCACATGTATAACCACAAACCATGTGCTAATGAATGGAATATGTGGTAAGGAAAATATATTTATTGTATTTAGGATATTTATAGTTATTTTTAGAAAACTTTATACTAAAATATCGATTATTTAAACTACTTTATCACTCATTGACACACACTTAATTACTATTGGCATTTCAAGTTTAATTTGATTTACACTGTGCAATCTGCATTAATCCTGATAACAGTTTTAAACATTTTCACTTTAATGAATAGCAAAATTTTACTATTTAATATTATCTACTTCATTTTTACTTTTTATCCAACATCTGTTTTTTATTTCCCATAATCTTTCTTATCTCTCAACACTAGAGATGTATATGCACAACATGAAATTACCAATGACTTTGAATGTTTCTCTTTCTTATCAGAAACAAAAGAGTGGATTTGAAGAATACTGTTGTTTAAATACGATTTTGAATAGACGAGCCGAGCCACCTGTAATAGTTTGAAGGAAAAAAATAAAGATAAAATGGCGCTCGAAACAAAATAGGAGCGAGAGAAAATGATGGTTGAGCTTTTTCTGCACGGTTTGTTTTGTTATCAGCTAAAATATTCGTCCCTAGACAACCGTGTGTTACACTTAATAGGCGTGGATTTACGTTAATAAGTAAATGTGTCCATGAAATTCAACCAACTCGAAAAAGTTTAGTGCCGCGCGTTTTCGTCAAAAGTCTTAAATTTATATAATAAAAAAAAAAGTTGAGTTTTAGAACTAACCGAGCAGAAAATTGAATTAAAGAACACGAATGTTAGTAAAAATGTGTAAGTTATTATGGGCAAAGTGAATTTATGCAGTTTGTCGTTCAAAATGTAAAATTATTTTTATTTTTCTTCAAATGACAAATTTTCGACTCGAATTGCGGCGAATTTTTTTTTTTTTTTATTAATTTCCAATATAAATTTCGTCTTGAAATTTGATATTAAATTTTTTTTTCCAACATCCACATTTCAATTAGGGAGTAAAAAATGTGTGAAGGGATAGGATGGGTGATATTGACCAAAAGAAAGTCCATTATCTCGGCTGGACGCCCCAATTTGAACAGATCCACTAACGCTGACAAGACGTTTAACTCCACTCAACTTACAAAGGAACTCAAACGATTACTGTATTAAAAAAATAGATTAAAACATTAATTAAAAACCAAAAAATTTACAAAAATTAAAATCCAATTAATTTTGGTTGAGTTGGGGTTAATTTTAAGTTAATAAAGTCATCTGAGAACGTAAAACAAATCTCCTTTGGGGATGTTTGAAAGGCCAAAGGATTCACCCTGAAATTGAAGCTGTTGTCAATAGAGGGCAGATCTCCCGAGTACGATGCAAAACTCGAGTTTAAAATGTTTTAAAATGTTAAAAATTGCATACAAAGTTATTTTCGAGATGAACCAATATCGATTTCAATTTACACATCAATTATGTCTATTTCAAGACAAATATTAAAATCAAAAGAAAATAGCAATCGAAAAATTAGCTTTTATCTTCTTCTTTTCTTTTCATTCATTATGACTACCTAATTATCTTATTTTGAAGTTAAAAATGTAGAGAAAAAAAAAATGACGTGCAAAATCTTTTCGACACCATTAATATTTATTCATAATGAAGCCATTTTTCATTTGCTTATCTTTTAACGGACTGAATTTCATTAGCGTAATTATTTAATCCATCAAATCACTATTTTATTTATGGCTTTTATAAAGAAAGAAAAATTTAAATTATGGTATAATTTTCTTTCTTTCCTCAATTTAATGATAATAAAAAGTGAACAATTTACTTATCTAAATTCACAGTTTTTAATTATAATTAAAATTCAATTATTTAAATAAGCAAAAATTAAATTTCGCTCTGAACGAGATTCAACAATCCCAGATCCTTAAATGTTGTTTTCAATTTGATATAAATGTAAACACGTATATATATATCACATTCAAAGCATAGGGAAAAAGATCCTCTAACTTGAGCATGAATAGAAAACACATGAGTAAAAATGAATAAGGAAAAATGGAAATCGATAAATTCGGATCAGAAATCTCTTCTATCGTAGCGTGAAGGACATTTCTTTGACAGACGTTCATGCAAACTCAGCTGTCTGTCACTGCTTTTTTCTTATGTACTTTTCTTCCTTTTTAGTTTTTTTTTTAAATGTTAGAAATTTATCCGACACTTTAATGTGCCAATTCCTCATAGTTTAATCTTGCAAACACTGTCCGTTTTGTATCCCCGATAACCTTTGGGTTATACAGTTTACAAAGTATCCTCACAACTATAACTTTAGACCGGTTTAATCGAAAATCAATGAGCATCTGCGGATAATCACGTCAGTGTCCTCTATTGTGCATTAAGGAAAGCAATCCTTCTTTATCCATCCCATATGCTTTGACGATAATATTGGCTCGTTGCCAGAACATATGTTGGACCCAATCAAAGTTTTAAAGTTAAAAAAAATTTTCCCATAATTTTAAATTTTTTTTTTATGTGCAAAAATGGTAATTGCAAAAACAGAAATTTCGGTGTTTCTGTTAAATGTTATTTTAATCTATTTGGGGCAGGTGAAAATCGAGAATTTTCTAAATGAAAAAATTCTAATGATATTCTATGTAAAAGTAATGAAATTTTTAATAAAACAAACGGCACATAAATATCATTTCTCATTATAATTTACATTAAAATTCATTAAATCTCCAAACTTAAATTGAAAAAAAAAATATTAAATTTTTATTTTTCATTTTAGAAATAAATGTTATTACTTAAAACTCACTTTAAAAAAATCTACATAAAAATTCATCTCATTTTCATACCTTTAAGTTGGTCAAATACTTGTGTAATATTGAGACATGAAACCAATCGCGGCAAACAAGCGTGAAAAATATTTTTTTTTAATCCAAATTCTCAAGAGAACGCTGCGGGTCACTTTAAAATTAAAATCGATGCCATGTCACGCTGTTTAGACTATTTGCTCTTACCCTAGGTTATACTTGGCCTCTCGATGCGAGTCACGATCCCGAGACAAAGCGATACACGACCCCGCGACGGCCGTTTGCTTTGGTCATTTCCACAATGAAAAGGGGAAAAACTAATATTTGCCGATCAATCAGCCACAAGTTTATGTTCGTATTGATGGTATTTGAAATTTCAATTTTTATTACAACTTTTTCTTTCCGCTTTTAATATGAAACTTTTTTTTTTCTTTACATTTCTTTTAGAATTTGAAGAATAGAAATATTTGAAGGAAACTATTCGATCTTTTTTTTGCAGTGTGGCTGAATGAGTTTTCCAATAATAACCCATTTGGAATCAAATGTGCAATGAGCATCTTCGGCCTTACTATTGGACTAAAGAAGACGGGAATGGGATAAGATAAGGCTTTTGAATGTCGGATATTACGAAAATGATGAAATCATAATTTTACGGACTTAAAAAAAAAAATCGGAAAATCTCGTATTCTCAAATTTGTTGAAAAATTGTAAAGTAAAATTTAATCGAGAAAATTGATATTTCTCGATAGAAAATTAAAGAGTAAGAATAAGTTTATTTAAAACAAACTTCAATTTACTTAGTAATTCAATCATTTTACATTTAAAGAAGAAAATGGAAAAAAACGTAAAAGCGCAGCAAAGGTTCTCACGTGTCAAAAAAAAAAATGTTGAGGAGGATCAAATAAAAGTTATCGTAAAAAAAGAAGGAAAAAAGGCGAGTGTATACGAATATAGGAAGAGTGTAATGTGTAAGATTTTTGTTGAAAAACGTGTATGAACATATAAACTAGAATTCATGGTCTACAGACACTCGCAGCTGTTGTGTCTCACAAGAATTTTATTTCCACTGTCAATCTACGAATTGTTGTTTTAAAAAAAAAAAAAAAATTTCGAATACGAAAATTGAGTTACAAATGTGTGAAAATGCCATATTTTGCATTCCATTTATTTTATTTTGAAAATAATATTCAATGATTTAGAAAAGTAAGTTTTGAAAGTTTTGTGCTTTTTAAGTTTTTATTAGCGATTAAATGGATCCTGATTGAAACTGTCTTTTTCAGTGATTGACACAAAGGAAATGGAAAATTGTAAAACTATTTAATCGAAATTTGTTTTTTAAATATTTTTTTTTTTATTTCCGATGAATGTAATATTCATGAATATTTTAATTTTTTTTTTATTTAAATATAATGCAGTTTTTATGAGCTTGAATTGCATATTTTAAATCTTTATTAGGTATTACATTAAATGTCAGTTTTATAACAGTTTTCATTGATTTATCAATTTTATGTTTTTTATTTTCCATTAATCAATTTTTTGATAAATGTAATAAGAGTTGAAAATTAGAGTGAAAGTTGAATTTATTTTCTGTCATTGATCGATTGAAATCGGCAGAAAAATCTGGGGAATTCAAAGTGTAAATAATTTACGCTCTCAATACATTTGTTGTAAAATTGGCTAAATTGGTTAACTTGATTCGATATAGAAGACCCATTCAAAAAATCGAATTCAATAACTCTGTAAACATTGTAATTGAATTGAGGATGAATTCCATTTTATTTTAAAATATTGAATACAAAAATAAATTCGAGTTTGGATAATTTATAAGTTTATTTGATAGCATTAGAGAATGTCAAATGTCTATGTTGCTACTGCCATCTATTGTTTATTGGTTTAACTTTTCGTTATAAAATTTTCCTACAGATAGCTCTATAGAAATAGCGGCAAAATTGTTATTGCAGGAAAAAGATAATTTTCTAGGTCGATTCGGATAGAACTAACCACGAAATTAAATAAGACTTTGATTAATATTTCACGATAAAGCGGTCTCAAATTCGCACGATTCGGATACGAAGCCACGAAGCCAAGTAATAGTAGATTAGATGATATTTCGGATTTATAACTTGTTAAAAATGCTTCGAAATGATTTAAATAAAATCGTAATATTTTAAATACTAAATATTCTATTTTACATTTTATACTTAAACGAATATAATTTATTTATCGAGTTTTGACTACAAAAAATCCAATAATTTATTATGTGTAATTTGCAGGTAGGAAATAGCAATTTAATTTGTGTATTTAATATTTAAGATATGTAAAACTCGATTCCATCTCAGCTTCGTAACTACGGGTTAACTAGAGATGACGTCATATTAGCGTACCAATCAGACAGGTATTAGTAAACCAATTAGTCAAC
>JAQFZU010000091.1:0-54864 GCA_034696185.1 Henia vesuviana
TAACTAATCAGTATTTCTTTACCAACTGGATTCCGATCAAAAAATGATATTGGAGCCCGCAATACTGTTTGAAATACTTTTTTATGCAAATTTATTGATGCAGAAACGCATAAATAATAAAAAAGTATAAAAGGAATAAAATTAAATACAAACAGTGCTACGATAAGGCCGGTATAAATATATAAATTCCTATCTTGGTTTTCATCTACAAATTCGAAAGTATCATTTGAAATTGTATTGTTCGATGAGAGTGCTTTAGCACGTTGCAGTTGAATAGAATTGGTCCAATATGCGAGCCAATATTCAGTCCCGTTGTAGAGTATTTGTGCAATAAGTATTAAACAAATAAGTAACAATGTGAGGCACGTATTTCCACCAGCTTGAAAGAATTCCCAATAGATATTTCCTTTGATTGCTCCTCTCGTTCTCATTTCTTCTGGAATTTCTTGAACAGGAAATACTTCTGCGGGCTAAATATTAAAAAAGTGTGAACTGTTCTAAAAGTCAAATTTTTTTTTTCATTAAAGAAAATTTACTTCTTCCCAACGGCTTGACAAACGTTTGGTTAAACTTTCGACACTTGTTGCTGAAAGTCGTCTTTCCTCTTCTTTTTCCGGCGCTTCTCCGGTCATTCGCTCTAAATCTATACCTTCAGACTCAAGTTCATCGTACGTTCCAGAAGCGATGCATTCACCCTTAAAAACAAACTTAGTTTTTATTAAAAATTTAAAAAAGAATTAATTAGCTCACTTCTCTCATAACCATAACTTGGTCTGCGTTTTTCAAAAACTGAAGTTGATGTGTCACGAGAATTCGTATTTTGTTTGCCAAATATTCACATATACCCCTTGTGATATAAATTTATCAAATTTTAATTATTTCTTATTAAATATAAATTTTTAAAAAATCATACTTTTCATAAATGTGTCTTCCAACTGTTGCATCAACAGCACTCAAAGGATCATCCAATAAATAAATGTCAGCATTTACATACAAAGCCCTATTAAATACACCAAAAATATATTATGAATATAAGTCATAAATATTATTACAAAAAATAATTACCTCGCTAAATTGATGCGAGCTTTTTGACCTCCACTAAGTGCAGCTCCTCTTTCACCAACTAATGTTTGATCACCATAAGGCATTATGGCTATATCCTTAAAGAAATTGAAAATAATTAATATTTTCTCATATTTAATACCACAATTAAAGTAACCTTGTCTAAAGAACAGGCTTTAATAACGTCCGCATATCTTTTGGTAATAAATGCTCTTCCCATAATAATATTGTTTCGAATTGTGGCATGAAAGATCCATGGTTGTTGCGATGAATACGCAACTGTTCCAGATATATTCAATTCACCGTACTTTAGGGGCAGTTCTTGTAGAATGGCCATTAATATCGATGTCTGAACACAAGTAATCAATTACATTCAATTAATAATTTTAAATAAATTACTTTTCCAGATCCAACAGGTCCAATAATTGCAAATAACTGATCTTCTTTAATGTTAGCAGTTAAATTTTTAAGTGTTGGTGTTTCATCATCCTAAAATAATTTAAATTTTAAATTGCCTTATTGTTATAGAAAAAAATTATTTACGTCTCTCCAAATTGCTGTGACAGATTTTAAAGTCACTTCAATATTTTTTCGTACTGAAACAGTTTCAGTTTTCTTTGCTATTTCTTCTAATAACAAAAATTTCTAATAAAAATAGAATATTATTAATTTTAAAAAACTGAGATTTTATTTAATAATACCTGAAGTCTCTTTATTGAAACCAGTAATTCAGCTCCTTGACTTGCGGCGAAGGGGAAAAATAAGGTCATCACTAATCGTACGTTATTACATAAGGCAACTGTGAGAAATACTATTTTTGCCGTTAGAATATTATCCGACAAAATGTAAATCATAAAAATCAAAAAAAGAATCAGTTTAACAGATACAGCGTGTAAACCCATGTTGACTGCACGAACCATTGCCGTTTTAATCAATAATTTTGATTCTTTCCTGTTAATAAAATAAGTTAAAATTTTATTTCTCAAACAAATTATCTTTTAATTACTTTCTGACAGTTTCAACGAATTTAGCAAAAGGTTTTTCCCAACCGTAAAATTTGATTATTCGCATTCCTGCAATAACTTCATTTGTAATTCGTAATCGCTCGTCAGTAAATACTGTAGTTTTTAATCTGTAAAAATTTAAATCATGAATCATATTAATTTCTTTAATTTGTCTTACAATTCTATTACCTCAAAGACCCATACAAACGGCCCATGTAAATTTGAAATGGAATTAAGAGTAAAATAATTGCCATTCCAAATAGACAAGCAACTCCTAACACATCCCATAATATGTAAGTCGCGATTGCAGTTTCTAAGGGTCCAACCCATAGAAAATGAAGCAAAATAATACCCTTAAGTAAAAAAACATCTAATTAATTTATATTCATCATTGATTAATCGATAAATGATTAGTAATTCAGGAATAAAAGTCAATAAACAAACCTTTTGACATGTCACCTGCACTTAATAGTAAATTATCAAACACCATAAAACAAAAATAGCAAAAACTACAAAATTTAAAAAAAATCAAATCAAATCAAATCAAATAAAATTATAAATAAAAAAAATTAAATTAAATGATTGAAAAATTAATAAGTGTTCGTGTTATCAGCTACTTTATGATTTACGCACCTGGTCAAATCGACTAACATCATTTGATAATAAATTAACCATATGTCCAGCAGTTGTATCGTTCAAAGCTGCATTACTTAATCTCAATATCTATAATTATAAAAATATTAAAAATTAATAAATGCAGTAACTAGATTTCTATCAATATAACCTTTCTGTACACTAAATTACAACACGAAATTCGCATCTTCATACCGATATGGCAAACGCCGAAAAAATATGGGTGATGTGTAAAGGGATAAGCGAGGGAACAGAGAGCAATACCAGTTGCATACATTAATGCAGTAGAAAAATGCATTTGAGATCCTGGAGTGAAATAATCAATTAATTTTGCAATAAATAGAGGTTGCGCTATGTGAAGTCCACATTCCTAACAAAAGATGTAATTAATTAATTAATTTTTTTTAATAAAAAAAATTGAGAAAATTATACCTCAAAAAGAATATAAATTCCTGTGAGCGCAAACTGTAAACCAAACGATCGAAGTAATGCAAAAGTTAAACTAGGTTTTTTCTTGCCAAGTTGTTTTATCCAATACCTAAAAATAAAAAGTAATCAGTTTTAGTCATTTGGTTCATGTTGCGTGAAAAATTATATGCACTTTTCCAAACGATTTCCCAAGGTTTCAGCTTTGTCAACCGTAGGTACAAAATATAAGTCTTCAACCTCGAGTTCTTTCTTCGAACCTTGCCATAAAAGCGGGTTCATCCAACTGAAAAATTAATATTTCTTTAGTTGAGTTGCAGTGAAAACAAGTTAAATTTACATGAATACAGTTCTTACCAAAACATAAACCTCGAAAACCGAGCTCGATCATATTTACTTTTTTCATAGCTATCTTCCATTTTTAACGCGGTCGTTATTTAACATTACTACAATTAATTACCTTCAAAAAATTCAAAATGACACACTAAGCAGTAAGCACTACCGGCTTGGTCGGATTTCTGATATCAAATGTGCTTTCTCCTGACGTAATTTGACCTGGAATCATATTTACATTTCGAGCAGCAGCGCCAGCGCCGCCTACTTCGACTTTTATTGGCCATTGAAAAATTCAAATTTCTAACGGGCAGTAACCGGTATTTTTAAAATCACGTTGGACATTTCTAAATTGTTCTGTAATATTCTTATTTGTAGTTCACTTAAATGTTTATCTCAAAACTCAAACTCTATTGTTGGAATTAGACGGCGTTAGACGAGCACTTCGCTGTTGCATAGTAACAAGGTAAACAAAATGTTATAAAAATCCAAAAATATTCTTTCATTTCGGCTTCTTATCACTTTCAAAATTCATTATGAGTTGTTACTATTTTTCTCATTACAGCACAGCGCCTTGCCGCTTTCATCCATACTACAGCCATTCTACAAGTGTGGTCGATAACGGCTCGGGAGTACCGTGTATTTCGTCGGCAAATTATCAAAACTCTTTGGCTCATCCTTGGGCGCCTCCATCTTGCACTCGTTACTACAAAAGGTGGTATTTGTGTTGTAGACCTTCATCATGTTGCCGACCGAGACTCAGGCCTTTTTAGATAGTGCTGAGTATATTTGCCAAGCACTCAATTTTACGCCGCACTCGATTTCTGATTCGAGTATGTTAATATTGATTTTTTAAAATATTATTTTTAGTTAATTTATGTTTTATGCAGTTTATAATACACTTTGCACTTACGCTACCGATGGTATGAATGCATTAGAAAGTACTCTGAAACAAGAGGTAATTATTTTATTTTAAATTGTTGATTGCTTTTTCTAATGAATTTTTTTACATTTTAGTTTGGCGATATAATTACCGACGAATCAGAATTAACCGTTGGCAAAAATAAAATTTTGTCGCAGTTTTTAACAGTTTTTCAGGAAAAATATACTAAATTTGATGTATGAAGAAATCCATACTTATTTGTTCATATTTTGTGAATGAAGTTAATGTTTGGATTTATATAGGTTGGTCCTCGCCTTTTGTTTTTGTTATAGGAATATCTATTTCTACACATATTCCACGTACCTGATGATTATGTTTTTCCCGAAGATGAAATTCAACTGAAATTTGATGCCAGCGAGGCCGAGGATGAAAAATTGGATGATGAAATTGATAAGATAATTCAAGAAATAAAAGAGGTCGAGAATATATTATCACTGTTAAATCGTTTTGTTTAAATTTAATACATTTTTTAATGCAGCAAAAGACTAAAAATGAATACTTAAAACAAGAAGCGTTGTTGCTGGATAAAACTATAAGTGAATGCTCAAAAGAAATTGAATTTTTTCAAAAAGTAAAGGATGCTGCTAGTAACAGCGATGGTAAATAGTTAGTTATTTGACTGATCAATCCATAAATCGTAATTATTATTATTTTTTTATTTATTAGGCTGTTTGGATGAAGTTAAAAACATGGGTGCTGAAATACAAAAGTTAAGAGAGAAATAGTTATTTTACGTATTTTGAAATTTAAAAATATCTAAACCATTAAATTATATTTTAATAATTTCGTTATTATTCTTGGTTTAGAAACGTGTTTAAACTAAGATTGAATATGATTAACGTAAAAAAAATGTAAATTTTAAAATGAAAATTAATTTTTTAAAACAAAAATAATAAATATAATTTCTAGAAGCTTTATTACTGTGTATAAAAAAAGTGCAAAACAAAAAAAAAAGTTATTTACAAAGTTGGGTTATACCATTGATGAACCAACACTGAATCCCAAGACCAGTGTCTTTGGCATGAATGAAATTAAGTGTAAACAAATTCATTATTATAATTTTAAAATGATGAAAAATGACTTAGAGACTCGTAATTTCGTCTGAATTTTGCAAATCTTCTTCAGTAACGTACGTGATTTGTATTGATGGCACTGGCGATTCCACTCGATTATCGTGACGTGATTTGCCGCTATTTTGCCTCGTGAGATGAGCTTGTTTAGCAGTTTTAATCAATGTCTGCATTGTACTACGACCAGTTTGACGCACCATTTGATAAAGAAATGAATGTTTGTCTTGAACAAGTATATAAGGATCGTTCATTTCTTTCACTTCTCCCGAATCCATGACCTAAATCAGAAATACAAAATTGATTTTAAAGTTTAAATGACAATTGTTAATTACCAGAATTAAATCGGAATCCATGATCGTGTTAAGACGATGTGCAATTGTTAGGACGGTACATTGTTTGAATTTCTGTCGAATCGTTTGTTGAATTAACGCATCGGTTCTAATAAGAAATAATTAAAACAACAATAACATTTAATATTTAAAATTTACCTTGGATCAACACTCGCAGTAGCTTCATCCAACACTAGAATATTATTTTTTCTCAGAATTGCCCTGGCGAGACAAACCAATTGCCGTTGTCCCATACTGAAATTCGATCCACCTTCGGCTAATTCTGTATCCAATCCACCGGGCATGTGTTTAATGACATCCTTGAGTTGTACAGCTTCTAAGGCTTTCCACAAATCGTCGTCTCGATGTTCGTCGAATGGATCCAAGTTCTTACGCATTGGACCCGTAAAGAGCACTGGATCTTGAGGAATTATCGATAACTTTTTCCTCAAATCGTGAAGTCCAATATCGGTCACTGATATACCATCGATGTAGATTTTTCCTCTCGGTTCGGTCATCCTGAATAAAGCGGTAATGATTGAACTTTTACCTGCTCCAGTTCTACCAACGATTCCAACCTAAAAAATTTATAAAAAATTGTAAAAAGAAATTTTAATTCATTTCAATTGCCTGACCTTCTTTTTGGCTTCGATCGCGAAATTAACATTTCTCAAAACGGGCAATTCGTTCTCGGAATATTCTAAATAAACATTTTTGAACTGAATTGTTGGGTTGTTCGGCCAATCTTGCGGAGGTTGCTTTTCCGGCAAAGCTTCGAGTTCAGCTTCTGGTTCAAGTCGGCTGTATTCTAATATACGTTCTACAGACGTCATCTAAAAATGCATTTTAATATATTACTATGTTGTTATAGAGGTGACACAATTTATACCTGATTTTCGACTTCTGCCGACTGTTTGATGCAATATTGGAAAATTCCAGTCAAGCACATCGCTGAAGAAATTGCCAAACCAACATCGCCTCCAAGAGTACCTACAATTGACTTTTGTGATACCGAAAATATGTAAAAATAAATTAAATTTATTTTTAACCTTCATTAGTTATCACTAACGAATAAGTGACAATTGATATGTAAATGAAACACAGAAAATCCAACCACATTCCAAACCATCTGGCACTGGCTAAGAATAAAAACCAAGCGGAGGAATGCAAATCTTGATGAGCATCGAATGTCTTGTAGAAAATTTCCTGAGCATTGAAAGCCCTAATCGAGCACAAACCTTGCAATGAGATACTCAAATGGGAAAATACGGGACTTCGAGCTGAAATTAAAAAAAAAAACATTAAAAATTGAAAATAGTAAAAATTTAAAAAATAAAATTTACTTATTCCTTCTAAACGTTTTACATCGCGAGCAGTTGCTAAATAAAATCTTCTTAAGAAATAAAAAATAGTGGCTAATCCGAGTGTTGGAAGAATTATCCAATAATTAACCAAAGCTACTAAAATCATGACGCCGATTAAATTCATTCCAATCTAAAATTATTTTTAAAAAATTATAAAAATATTAAATTTTCGGTTTTAAAATGTCTTACGGAGATCATGTCGAAGAATGGTAAAGGCAATTGATCGTCCATCGTTCCGGTGTCTTTAGAAAATCTATTTAAAATCCTTCCAATTGGATTCGAATCGAAAAATCGACCCGGTGCTCTTAAAATACACTTAAACATTTTGCTATGGAGAACGGTTGATGCGCGATTGCACATTAGGAAAAAAGTAATAGTTCGTAAGAGACTAAAAATAAACATTCCACCCATAATTCCTGAATAAATATACACGTAGTTGTACGTATTAACAGTCGATATATTGACATAATCGGTGAGATTAGTAAAATCTATTTCATCGATACCGTTTTCTTCTTTGTGCTTTTGTATTAAATTCATACGATTTTCTTCTTCGTTTGTCCTATATTTACAATAAATCAAAATTTTCATTTACACAAATTGGTTTCAATATAATTACTTACCAAACTGACAAAAGGTATTCGGATGCATTGAAGAGAATTTGCGTAATAACTGATGTAATAAAAAGTAGTAAAATGGCTCCAAGGCCACCTCCCGCTTTCATGTATTCTAAATATATTTTGCTATTAACACTACCAACTGATTTTGTTTCTTCTACTTTTTGAGGCTCTCCCACATTTTTATTCGATGTGTCTTTAAGTGACAGCTGACCAAGAAACAATTATATTGATAAATTATATAAATTTTTATGATAGTTAAAAAAAAGTCATACTTTAGCTTCGAGATCTTGATGTCTAAAAGAACAAGTGGATTCGGTGTGAGTGAGAGACAAATGTGAACCTCTAAAGCTTCCAGTCGAAGAATTAGAATGAAAACGATGAAGCGGTGGATGCCTTAAGCTATGTCTTATGCTGTTTTGACGTTCGGCAAGAACCTGTTCGTCTTCAGTTAGAACATTAGCAAAGTCGATGCCCGAATTAACTAATTGCGACCATGAGCCCAAACCCGCATTTTCACCCTAATTTATTTAAAAAATTTAATTAAATATCATTTGATCTTTATTCGATACTCACAGCTTTAAGGATTAAAATTTGATTTGCAGATTTCAGATACTGTAATTGATGAGTGACCAAAATACAGACTTTGTCACTCAAAAATCCATTGATGCATCTAATATTAAATACTTTAGAAATTGAAATTTTTCTTACTTTTTGTAAAATAAATACTTATAAAATAAATGCCGGCCCACATGCGCATCTACTGCACTTAATGGATCGTCTAATAAATAAATATCGGCATCCAAATAGAGAGCCCTAGACAAGGAATGCAAATGAAATAAAACTGATGGATTTAATTAGGTACGGATACCTTGCTAAATTAACTCGTGCCCTTTGACCGCCACTCAATGATACCCCTTTCTCACCCACGAGTGTTTTATCTCTGTACGGAAGCTGTCTGATATCCTAAACCAGACCACACGAATATAAGTTTCGATTAATTTAAATTATTTAATGATTTACCTTATCCAAAGCGCAAAGTTTAAGAACTTTTTGATATTTTTCTTCGATATAAGGCTGACCGAATAGAATATTATTTCGAATACTCGATGAAAACAGCCACGGATCTTGCGAAACGTACGCGATCTTTCCCTTGATTCTTATATTCCCTGACTCAGTGGGCAACTCGCCCAACAGGGTCATGAGCAAAGATGTCTAAAGAATATTTGAATTACAAATTTGCTTATAAATAATGCTAATTTTATTATTAGTCGATTTCAAACCCCACAAACAAGACGACAATGCGGTTTGCTGAACACTGAAACACCACAAGGACAAACACAAACATAAAGCGACACAATGCGATAATAATTACAAAACAGCGAGACAAATCACATGTAACGAACCAATTTTTATACAATGTACCTTTCCAGCACCGACTGGACCAACTATTGCCAACAATTCTCCTGGTCTGATGGTCACACTCACATTACGCAATGTTGCCCAACTTACATCCTAATTAATTTTACAAATGCTGTTTAACTTCATTAAATAATAAATGGATTTTACCTTATTCCAAAAGGCAGTAACCCTTTCAACCCAAATTCCACATTCTGATAATTTAGGTCTCACATTACTTCTGTTTACTGAAGAAGCCGCATCTTTTTCTTCGAGGCTTAAAAATTCCTAAAAATTATAAGAAAATTAAAATAAATTTATTTTTAATTCCTTTGTTTATACCTCGAGTCGTTTAATCGATACTAAAGTCTCGGCACCTTGAGCGACGGCGAATGGGAAAAGCAGCGTCATAATCATTCGAATGTTATTGTATAAAGCGACAGTGACAAAAACTTTTTCAGCTGTTAGGGAATTGCCAGAAAGAACGTAAGTGAGGAAAGTAAGAAAAAGAATTAGTTTAGAAGAAGTGAAATAAATAGCGATGTTAAATGCGCGATAATAAGACGTTTTTGTGATGACACCCATTTCTCTCCTATTGAAAGTTTTATTCGTGACATCATTAAATTATTTGTTTAATCTTATTTTTCGTGTAAAGTTAAATGAGTTATACCTTCTAGCGTTTTCCACAGCTTCGGAAAAAGGGTTTTCCCAAGTATACATTTTGATAATTCGCATCCCTGACACGATTTCATTCATAATTCTCACTCTTTCGTCAGTCAATTCGGCAGTTTTTAACCTAAAATTTTAGGTTAATTACTTTCAATTAATTATTTGATAAAATTGATTTTTACCTGAGTTTGGCAAAAATATTTCCCATCCAACCTTGCAAAGGAATAAATAATAGTAGAATCACAATACCCGCTAAGCAAGAAGCACCTAACAACCACCATAATATTCCAATTGTTATAATTGTTTGTATTGGTCCAACCCATAAATAATGGAGGTAAAGAATTGACTGAAATTACAGAATCGTAACAATTTACACAACAATATATGATTTTTTTTTTAAATATTACCTGATCAAATCTATTAACATCATTCGACAATAAATTAACCATTTGACCAATTGTCGTTTGACCCAGAGCAGCTTGGCTAAGTCTTATTGCCTGAATATAGTTGAGAATTAATAAATAAAAATAGCTAATTAAACAATAAAAGGAAAAATTACTTTTCTATATATAAGAGAACAACAAGCTACACGAATTTGCATTGCAGTGTGCTGAACGCCAAAAAAATAAGGATGATGAGTCAAAGGAAAAAGTCCAGCGCACACAGCAACACCAGTTGCAAACAAAATAGCTTCGGTTGAACTCGTATCCGAACCGGGTGTGAAATATCGTATTAAACCACCCAAAAATATCGGTTGTACAATTCTTGTAAAACATTCCTAAATAAAACAAGATTATTTGCTTTGATTGTAATTCTTAATTGCTATTTAGCTACTTCGAAACAACATGCAAATCCAACCAACATGAATTTGATAAAGAAACATTTCATCAAAGCTGTTCTTAAATTAGCTTTACCGCCTAACGTTTGTTTTTGTAGTTCTTCTTCCCATTTCCTATTAGAAAATATCATGTATTAATATTTTCGACAAATTTGAAATTTCATACCTTTGAAGACGGTTTCCGAGCATTTCAGACGAATCATTTTTAGGTATACCGTACAAGTCAACTATGTCTAGATCTTTTTGATAACCTTTTTTAAAAAGAGGATTAAGCCACCTAAAAAGTAAACGAATTAAAAATATTACACAAAATCAAAATTAAAAAAATATTGAAATTTGCATATTTTTGCAAAGTCTAACGATTTCCTTTATACAGTGTGGGCAGTGTCTTTCAATATGTCAATTAATAAGGAAGAGGAAGTATTTTCGTTTGATTTTATGTTGTAGACAGGTCAATCGCATCTTCCTCAAGCGTGACTACGAAAAGAATGGTTAAGTTTCGCTCGAAGCATCGTCTTCCGATCTTCCGTGTTATTTTGCTCGACTGTCGATGCAGCAAAGCGCAACCGTGCGGCGCTATCGCATATGTGAAAGTTGTTAACGTCCAAACATAACATAATTACCAGTCACTGGGTTATTGGGATCAACAGACTTTTTATATTGAATATTTTTCGAATGAATAAAAAGTTATTTAATTTTTTTTTTTATATTGGAATGTAGATGATTGAGTTTGATATTTATTTATTCATGCAAGAGGAAAAAACAGTGACTTTAAAGAAAAAACTATTCGTGTTCTAAAAATTCTTTTTAACATGTCATGGACAAATGGTTTATATGGCAAAAAGCATTCGTGCAATTTAAAAAAGTGTTTGGGCGAAGATATCGATTTTGCAACTGGTTTAATTCATTCTTTTCTAAACTAATTATGAATAAATCGGAATGAAGGGTTGATTGAATTTTGAACTAATTTCGGTATCAAGGCGACAGTATTGCCACATTTCCGACTATCGTACCCTAAATTAAATGACATTAATTACATTTATTGATTTTTATATTTTGCAAATATAAAAAATATAAAATTTAATTTTAATTTTTTCAAATTAATTTTTAGTTATAACTTTATATTTCTCTTGTATATATTGTTAAATGAATAAAAAACTAAAACTTACCAAAAGAAAAGTTTGCAAATTGGATTTGCAGAATCTATAGGATTTGAGCTTTGATGAGGAATTTGTTCATCCATTGCGAGTTCTTCTAAATTGATTTCAAGCGATTATTTACTTCTCACTGCTAAAGAACAGATACTTTCACTTCCAGGTGGAGCTGCATATTAGTCGGCAACAAAAGGCAAAGTGAAATGAGTCAAAGTCAATAGGGGGAACGAATAACTTTCTACTTTTCAAAGAGGGTCATTCTGCATTGCATCATGGGCTTACCCGTCCACCAACAGCCAATTGTACATGCTTAAACGCAGCACGGACGGAATAGTGTGCGCGCACTTTCGTAATACTTATCGCCAAGGCCGTAGCCCCGAGCCACTGACCGAAAGAGTGGGCCACCGATACAGGTACCATGACTTAAAATCACCAGAAAGAAAAGAAAAGGCAAGACCAAATTGACTTTTTGGTTAAACGTGTCAGCACATTGACAGAATTTATTAGTTTATATAAATCACTTGCTGGAAAGCCCACATTTCAAGTCACCCTTTTTTTTAATTTGATAATTCCCATATTGTATTCTTGCATTACATTTTACATTTCCAAATATGGAATTAAATATCTTATGCTCGCAACGTATTGAAAATAAGTAAGAAATCAAACTGCAACGTTTGCTTTTTCAAGCTCGGTCATTGACCCTAATCAAATTATTTCACTTCCACTTTCGTGAGCCAATTAAAGAGGACACGATAAATGAACGATGTATAAACATTCAAGAGAAAAACTGCTGCATGTAGTAATGCAATACTTTACGACTACGTAAGTTGTAAGTATGACAGTTCTACCTTCAATTTTTTGGTGCTTTTCATCATTTTAAACCGGTTCACTTTTTTAGTCTAATCTTGGTTTTAATAAATCAATTTCATTTGCAAGTACTTCAAGAAGCAACTATTTATTGCGCTTGAATAATACTAAGTCTTCAGCATCTGATTGTTTTGTTTACGGCGAATAATATTGTTTTATTTCATTGTTTTTTGAACAAAATAAATGACGTAATTTAGTTAACATGGACCTAAATGCTTAAATTTAAATAATTTTTTTTACACATGTTCAAGGTCTGGGGTTCATAACCTACCCGCAACCCATAATGTCTTCTCAGCAATTAAATTGTGATGAATAACTATTACGATCCATACGTGAAAAAATTTGATAGTTATTTGCATGGTCTCTTAACCCTGTTTTATAAAAATATTTTTGTTACGCGTTTACTCCTTGACTCTTATGTAATTGTTACAGCCATTGTGGTGGATGAATTCGAGTAATTCAGTTATTTAATAATAAAAATATTTTAATGATTGGCGAACATTTAAGGGATTGGCTCGTACGCAGCAATAGGATGTCAATCCTTGACCTGACTCAATTTAAGTAAGAATTTGCTAACGAACAATGCACGCATCCGACAAGTGGATAGAGAGAGGCGAGGAACCTTGACCTACTTCGTTTACTTTAGGTATTTTGAAGGAAATGAGCTTTTTATTACAGTAGCAAATGCAAGAGTGGAGTTGATGCACCCCATAAATTCATTAATTCGTTTTTTTTATTGCTTTTACATTGAACTGTATCATAAATCAATGCTAATTTTTTTGGACATTTACAACGGTATCAATAAAGTCATATAATTGCAACAACTTTTTATTCAATCTTGATCGTATAATTTGTTTTAAGTAGTTATTTTTTTCTCTTATTCAATCGATTTAGGTCATAACCCTCAATGACCTATATTTTGACCATAGGGCAAGCTGCTGAAAACGTGACGGTGGGATTGCCTATTGATTTAAGTGTTCTGCAATTATCGTTCATTTTTTTTCTTCGCTTTTCAAGTTTCCACGTGGGTTGGTGAATGCGTAGTAAATAGGGGACGAACAATAAAATGTAAAAAATATTGGCACAAATAAATATGTTAAAAGATTAATTTCTTTTTTATTTTTACAATAGAATAAAAAATACAGAAGAACTATTTAATAAGTTGTATAACATTTTTTAACAGATTTAAAAATTAGATTTTTATATATACCGTGTATAATATTTCTATGAAAATATCAATAAATTGTTAACATTTCATTTAAAACTAAAGCAATCCAACAAACATATTCAAATAATATTCTAATCTAAAAGAGCACCATAGTCAATATGAAACAATGTTAAATAATTATATATGTATACGTATAAGTTTAAATGACACAAGGTTAAAAATAAAAGCAAAAAAAAAATCCGTCAATAAAACATCGTCAGTTTTAATATTAATTGTATTATATTATAGTTTTCTTCGGAGATGAATCGTGAAGTTTTTTCAGTCGTTTACGTAACTCGTTCGGGAACTTCTCGTAACATTTTTTGCACACTGGTTTTAAATCCACTTCGAAAAATTTTGTTCTATAAAATAAATGTTTTTTATTAAGTTTATTTAATTAAAAATTTTATCACCTTTGACTCATCGGGATATCGCAAACCGAGCACGAAAAATGGTGGACGCACCAAGCTTTGTTTAAGGCAGTAAAAACTTAAAAAAAATAATTGAAATTGAATTAAATGTTTATAAATGGATTGTTATTATTTTACCATCGCCCGAAATGACGCTGTTGCAGACAAAGCAAAGGTTGCCGAACAATTGATGGTAATGAGTCTCGCAATAAGCCAATCCTTTTTTCTCGTAGTGACGATGACCCAAAAATGGTTTCTCACATTTAGCGCAAACAAAATGCTTTTTTTTAATTTTTAAATAAAAAGAAAAGGTTAATTATGATTAATTCTTGCTGAATCACTTTCCAATATACCTCGACGTGCCAATTCTTTCCAAGAGCAGTGACTACGCGCTCTTCGATCGGACGTCGACAAGCGCCACAAATCGGAATTCCCATTTTGTCATGGCAACGAAGGCAGTAGAGATCGCCCTTAACTTCACGGGCATCGACATTCAATTCGACATTACAACCGGTGCAATTGAAATGATACGGATGGTAAGGCTCGTTACGAAATTTGATGTGACCTTCCTCAATAATGGCACTAAAATACAACATTAATTAATAAAAAAAATATTTTATATTAAAAATCAATGCATTATTTACTGGCATTTGTGACAAACATATTTTCCACTCGCTTCTGCTTTCACTTTCGCATTGCATTCGTGACACAAAGCCCTATAAAAATTAATATAAATACAAATAAAATTTTAATTAATGATAATTATAAGTTATACCGGCCAGCATTTTTAATAAATCCTTGATCGGCCAACATAATGTGGCACAATTCGCAGCAAAAGCATTGCGGATGCCAATTGTTGTTCATAGCCTTAATGACTCGACCGATGATAAATTCTCCTAAAATTTTAATATAAATTTATTAAATTACTATGAAATAATTTTGAAAATACCAACCGCAGCTTCCACAACACGGTGCAAATAAGACGTGAAAATCATGTTCGCAATATTTGCGACCTTCAAACTGTATTATTTGTAATAAGTCGGATTATTTCAAAATTCAATAAGAATTTATTTCGATCTAATTATTTTATTACCTCGTAAAAAATCCCTTCAGGGAATGGACGAAAACATTGCACGCAACTGAAATTTAGAAAAAAAAATACCAAAATTAAAATATTAAATTAATAAAAAATGAATTTTTATACTCACACAAAACACTGCTGATGCCACACTTCACCAGCCGAATTGACTATTTTTTCATGGGGATCAAAACCTTCCCCACATCGAGAGCAAAGCATACTACCAATGGACATATTTATACTAAAATTAAGTAAAAAAAAAATTGAAAAATTAATTTAAAAAATACCTGGGACTCATGTCTTTTAATTGGCTTAATTTTATTAAATTATTTTCTTTCCTTCGTCGGACAAATAAAGCGCTCGAACACAACTGAAAATCCGGATCTTTATTTAATATTAAATTCATTTTTTTCTTTAAATTCTTCGACAATTACACAAATTTACTCATATGTTACGAATGGATAAAATAATCTGAGTAATCCTTCTCTTATCTATGAAATTTCAAAGTCCGATTGTTTTAAAAAATTTTCCATTTAATTCTTCCGTAAGTGACGATTTTCGTCATGTGTTCTGCGCTTTACGTGTCATTGTGATGAGTAATGAGTTTCAATTTTATATATTTACGTACCCAGGCATTAAGATTGATTCTTGATATTGCACACAAATTAATATACTCGGATCAGATCAGACTCTTGTTTCTGGGCGTTGGCACAATTCACGGAATAACTGAGGAATTCACCTGAAAGTAAGTGTAAATAATACTGTGAATAGTTTTCGATGTGTTTCGAGATGATAAAATTACTAGTTGAGTTTAGCGTTTTTAACAATTAGTTTGAATATGTTTGCGCTTATTAAAGGCTAATAGATGGCTGCTATTGCAACTAAAGCAATAAAAAAAGGCGTTTAAATTATGATTAACCTCATTTAACCGTAAATGGACTTCCAACAACAAATCCGGAAGTCGTCGCCATCATCATCATCACTACTCGGCGGTAGACAGAATCTATAAAAATTTTGAGTTTATTTTTAACTTATTAATTTTGAACTTTAGAATTAAAAACCAAATATTATAAATATTATTGTAAAATTGAATATGTGTGATTTTATCAAATCAATGACCCCAATAAAATTAGCCAATGGCAAACGAGTAAATTTCCATTGGTATTGTTCTTTTTAAAAAAAAAAAATATTTGTTGACAACGAAACAATACGAATTATATTTAATATCTATATGTTGGTCTTAAAAATAGATTACATATTTATTTTTAAAAATATATATTATTATGGTATCTAATATAGGCTAAATTATACAATGAAAATGAATTGAGAAGATATCGTAAAAAATGCGAAATTTAATTATTAAAATTGTTTCGTTAAAGTCAAGTAATTTAAATTTGTCCAATCATTAAAAACGTAAAATCCATTATCATTTCGAGTAGTTTTAAATAAGGCGCCACATGGTATAATCACACGGGATTTGCTGGAGAGTCACAAGGAAAATTTTTCCTATCTGTAGCTGTAGCGAGAAATTGCCTAGGAAATTGGGCTTCGGTTTGTTTTCGTTTTAATGATTTGTACATAATCTGATTTCGATCGTTCTCAAGGTGCTGATGATCGTTTATTTCAAGTCTTGCAAAATAATTTGACAATATTTTATGCTTTATTATTTTAGATGTACTCTAATTATTATTATTGAAATACGATTATGGGTTTGCCGATGAAAATCATACTCCAAGTCACCATTTTTATCGCGTTATATATTATAACGAATGCTCACAACGCAGCTCCTGATGTAAGATTAGATGAAAAGGCAAGGAGAAGTCATCGGTTAGACAGTTTGAATATTCTTGTTTATGTTATTTTATTGGTTTTCACGGTGCTGACGATATGGATGTTTAAGCACCGGCGAGCGAGATATTTACACGAAACTGGCTTGGCTGTTATTTACGGTACAACTATTATTTTCTTTTTACCATTCATATTTAATTGCTGTTTATTTTGTACTGAAATTATAGGTCTTATAGTTGGTGCTATAATTCGATATACAAGTGGCACGTCCGAAATTTATCATGTCACTGTCATGCCACAATCGCCAAATGTTCATGTGAATGCGAACATTTTGCCTGACTCACTTTGGCTTCAAGTGCCATCGGTGCATACAAATAAGACATATGTTTATCTATATCGAAGTGAAATTGTTGACACTGAAGGAAATGATATTGACCAAAAGGTATACACTTATTGTAGCGATCGTTATCAATTTGCTATCGATCATAATCATCAGTTTTGGGTATCAGTTGAATGGGGATATAAAACATTGATTAAATGCAAAGGAAATGTTTTGACAATGTATTTTTAAGTGCACTTTGTTATGAATAAATTTTTTGCTTTGCACGCTTAAAGGAATTGGATCAGAAAGTAAGCGCTTATCATCTAATCGATATTTTAAAAACATTACTTGAATGTCTGTGATCAATCGCATATTCAACAAGTTATCAATTATTTGTTATGTTTTTCTTTAAAGGCAACATTTGATCCTGAAATTTTTTTCAACATTCTTCTCCCTCCGATAATATTTACTGCTGGGTACAGCCTTAAAAGAGTATGATTTTAAACTGAATTTAAAATATTTTTTATAACAATTTTATTGAATTTATAGCGATATTTCTTCAGGAATATTGGTGCTATTTTAACTTTTGCAGTGATTGGAACTACAATTTCGAGTTTTGTTGTCAGGTAAGTTTCTGATTTTATAAATTGCATGTTTAATGTATTTATTTGTTTTTGGTTTTAGCATAATCATTTATGGGTTTGTCCAATTAATGGCACTGGACCATAGCTTCTCGTTCAATAATTGTTTATTTTTCGGCGCTTTGATATCTGCAACTGATCCAGGTGACTAACGCAGTGTATTGCATCTGTTTGCCAGATATTTTTTTTTTAGGAAATGTTTTAATACCCTTAAATCGTTTTATTTTTAGTAACTATATTGGCAATATTTAACGATTTACATGTCGATGTTAATGTTTATGCACTTGTATTTGGCGAAAGTGTTCTCAATGATGCTGTTGCCATAGCTTTAGTCGGGTAATGTAAAATTTAATTCTTTTTAAAAATTTATTTACAATTTAATTTTTTTTTTAAATTTAAAGTGCTATTCAAAGCTATCAGAACTTGTACCATTCAAGTGAAGGTGGGTCAGTTGAAACTACTGCATTTTTTAAAGCTTTGGGCAGTTTCTTGGGTATGGTTTTTGGCTCATTGCTCATTGGATCGTCGATGGGATGTTTTACTGCGCTGGTATCTTTTCAATTTGTGAAATTAAAAAAATAATCAATTTAATTAATTGTTTTAAATATTTTACCAGTTGACCAAATTTACGAAACTACAAGATTTTCCTCTGTTAGAATCAGCTTTATTTTTTCTAATGTCCTACAGTACATTTTTAATTGCAGAAGCTGCTGATTTAACCGGTATAAAGTGATGAAAAGATGACGATCGTTGTTATCATTTATCAATTTAATTTCGTTTTTTAAATATTAATTGCAGGCATCGTAGCAGTTTTATTCTGTGGGATTTGTCAAGCTCATTACACTTATAATAATTTATCTCCCGAGTCGCGATCAAGAACAAAACAAATTTTTGAACTACTTAGTTTTTTGGCCGAAAATTTCATTTTTTGTTATATTGGCGTATCCATGTTCACATTTCAAAAACATCATTGGAACGTTGGATTCATTTTTGCATCATTTGTATCCTTTGAAAAATAATTTTGGATTTTAATTTTATTTTTAATTATTATAATTTTAACTTAATGAAATTTTAGCTTGCAATAGCTGTAGGTCGGGCATTAAATATTTATCCACTTTCATTGTTATTAAATATTGGTAGAAATCCAAAAATCCCATTCAGTTTCCAGCACGTATTATTTTTCTCCGGTAAAAGTTTATAAAATTTAATTTTTTTTTTAAATTATAATTAAAAATATACTTTAGGTTTGAGAGGCGCAATGGCATTCGCTCTTGCAATGCGAAATACAGAGTCAATGGCGAGACAAACATTTTTAACGACGACATCCTTAATAGTGATAGTAACTGTTATTATTTGTGGCGGATTATCAACTCAGTTGCTCACGTGGTTAAAAGTTCCGTAAGTTAAAATATAAAATAGCACAAATTTTTTAATGTGAATGACAATTTTACTTTCAAAAGGGTTGGAGTTGAAGACGACCAACACGAATTACAACAGTTTTCTATTGTGCGGACAGTAAGTCTTGACTTTTACATTACAAATTTTATTTACATTTACTTAATAATAGAGTTCCACATTCGAAATCCCTCGCCAACCAGAGAATAAAACGTATGAAAAAGCTTGGTTGATTCGAATTTGGTATAATTTCGATGTCAAGTATCCTTTTAACATAAAATAAAAATGTTTTTGCGATTTAATTTAAAAAAAATTACTTAACTGAATGTCAGATACATGAAACCATTTCTAACTCACAGTCGACCGACCTTACTCGAAACATTACCGTTATGCTGTGCGCCAATTGCGCGTTTACTTACAAGCACTCAACAACTTTCTCAAGTAATACTTAAAAAAAATGTATTTACTTCGAATTACTTACAATTAAATTTCGCTTTTTAGCCCGAAACGAATCGACGAGACGAGGATTCCGACACAGATTTATGCATAGACGAAACAGAACTTTCATATGGAAACTCAACATCGCAACCCAAATTGGTAAGGATTCGTTAATTGACGATTTTCAATTATTGTCCGCTTCTGCTTTTTGCTTGTTTATTATTTTATTTACGGATTTTTTTAGCGTTTTTAATTTTGGTTAGTATTAATTTGGTTTTTATTTTAAAAGGGGAATGATGCTTAAGTTAAGGCTTTAAAAATGTAGTACTGCTGTTGTGTTAGGGATATAATTTGTCTTAGGGGACACAGAAGTCTTGGTACGGTGCAACAGCTGCTACTGCTAAGATCGCAGAGGAGTAAGATCTGACAAGAGCAATATTTCCTTTTGCATGCCTCAATCTACACAGGAGGACGATCCGATCCTCACAGTGGAGGCTGTTAATTTCATGTAGAAATAGATCTTTCGATCAAAACACAAATCTGGTATGTTAAAACACAAATCTTGCATTTTTCTTTTATTAACACGCTTTGAATAAAATTTCATTTCAATTAATAATTACTAATTGATTTATACAATTCTTTTGCACTATTCAATTGTATATAAAATATATTTGTACTGAAATATTTTGTAAATTAGGTTTAAGGCTTCTACTTTTAAAAATAAAACACTGCTATGAAATTGGCTTTTCATTTTATTTTTATTGGTTTTGATGTTAAGATACTAACAGCACATGATAAGGGCAATTATAGAATTTTTATTTAACGGCTGCATGCTTTACGTAATGCTACAAATTTTTTTAAGTTCATAGCCAAGCATGAAATTTATTATTTATTCGTATAAGCAAGTACCAATGGTTGGCTGAAGGTGTATGTGATTGATATTTTTAACGAATAAAAAAAAAATACATAATTTTGTATATATTTACATGATAAAATATATAAAATTAAAATTTCTAAATTTTATTAGATCAAAACATTTTCCATTTTTCAGAGTATTACATTAGAACAAGGCGACTTAGGATTGGGTGAAGATATAAGTTCGATTACAACTAGAGTTCGGATTCCTGGACCATCTGGTTATAATGTGTAATAATATACTTTTTCCCCGTTTCTTTTGTTAATTTAATTTTTTTTATCTCGGAAAAAGTGTGTAAAAAATATTTTCAAATCAAAAAATGGTTTTTTTTTTTTGAAAAGGAAACACTGGTTTTTGGTGTTAATATAATTTATTTTTATAGGTTTGCATTTGGACATTCCAATTTTAAATTATAATTGTAAATTTTTAATTATTTATTTTTTACACGAGATCACTTTTAAAAAAAAAAGTTTGTTTTGTGATCTTGATTTGTCTATCAAAAGAATTATTAATTTTCAAAACAAAAAAATTCCAAATGTATCTTGTAAAATTGTCTTTAATATTTCATGCATTGTATAGTGTAATATCTATTGTTATTATTTCATTTGCTGTGATTTATTCTGGACGTAGAATTACAAGAAAAATGACTCAAATGACACTTAGTTTAGTTTTCTAGTTACTCGTGTTTAAACCATCTTGTTTTGCCGTGCAAAATGTATATAAAATTTATATCTTAAAGGGTTAATGGAATGTTTTGAAAAGAAAAAGAATCACAATTAAATTAAATAACAATTTAAAGCTATTATGTTATCACATTAAACTTTCTCAATATCATTTTAACTCTTAATCATTTTTCCATGCAATCCACACTTTCGACAGGTGTATCGTCACTTATTTCAGTTGGATAATGTTCTTTCATTATTTCAGTTACTTTAAACATCGGGCCGTGGCCTGGTATTATGTATTGCGCTTTTCGCAGTATCCTATTCCGGTTTTTTTCTTGTAGTGTTGGATTTTCACTACCTCCTATTTCTCGCCACAGGGATGGATTATCAAAATCCTCTTCTCGCTCAAATAAATCGCCTGTTTATTTGCAAAAAATTTGAAATAAAAATCATTTCATTATTTTGAATATTATTCTTTTTACCAACGATTGCAACTATTCCATATTCCTCGGTTTGTACGATAACACTAACATCGCTGCCAGTGTGTCCTGGTGTCGGAATGACTTCGACTTGGTCGTCAATCACATACGGCATATTCTAAAAATTTAAAATTTCATTTATTTCAATTCTTTTTTTCATTCATTTTCTATTTGAAACCATTTCAAATGGATGAATGTAATATTGGTCTCCGTGACACACGCTGTAGCCTATTACGTGCGTAGCATTCGTGAATAAGTTCAAATTTCCAATATGATCGGTGTGGCCGTGGGTGCAAACAACGTAGGAAATATCGTCGCAGGTCAATCCGTGCTTTTTCAAACCTGAAAAAAAAATTTAAAGTTAATATTTTAAATTGATTAAAATTTTTTAATGACAACAACTCAATACCACCAATAAGAATGTCCTTATCCCACGGTGACAACGTATCGACCAAAATATTTTTCGGACCCTTAATTAACGTGCTCGTTCCTCTGGCTAATACAGTTCCATTTACGATCCGAGAATAACCGTCTTCCAACACCGCAACTTGATAACTCATTTTTGTTAAATTGGGAATTCAGAATTAATATAAACTCTAGGTTAGGCAAATTTCTTGATGAATCAATTCATAGTTAATAAAAATACAACCATTTAGTCCACATTTACTGTCAAATAAACAGCGATAAACGTAATAAAGAATGGTAAGTCACAGTCCATCTAAAATCTACCACTGAAATTACAAGTCACGTGATCCACTACCCACCCAATGAGAATTCTTTTGTAGTATGAAATATTTCTAATTCCGGCATGCGTCGTACGGCAGGAAGTGAAGTGGTTGCATTCAATCGGTATTGGGAGCATTACGCGCATTCATTCCTGTTTAAAAAGTTTAAAAATACAACGATTTGATGAAGACTGTTAAATAAGTAAGTGAACGTTATTTCATTGCAAAACAACAAACAATAGAGGCTGTGTCAAGGGTCTGATTGGCATCGTGCCAAAGCATTCAAAAAATGGTCTTTATTTTATAAAAAGAAAGAAAAAAACACGCACGAAGGTTCAATATTTTTTCCATCTTTTCGAAATAGCGACATAATGGATAACAGTGGGAAGCCAAATCCAGCTTTACCGAGCGATGGAAAGCAAGACGATGGGGAAAAACCACAAACGGAATTGTCTCATCTTTCCACTGACTGTTCGCATCACGCTCGATCGTCGCGGTCGCCACAACCTCCACGAACCGTATATACAGTAAATGTAATTTCAAACTTTCTTTAACCAATTCGTATTAACCGATTTTGAATTCTCAGAGTTCTCTGAGGCCAACGTTAGCCACTCGGCCTATTGCTCCCGCACCAATACAAACAGTAACGGCTTTAAATTTGCAATCAACAACAACACCTACGCAGCCTTTTATTTCAAAGTCAGGTAATTGAATCGATAGTAATTCTACGATTAAATACATGAATATTGATGTGTTTTTATTTTAGTTTGTCATTCATCAGCTGCTGTACCAGCCATGAGTGTTCCAGTATCGTCGAGCACAATGGCATCTATAATTAGGCCACCGCATCCTACCATTCAACAGGGTCCTGTGGCTCCTACTCATATTCCTCACGCTGCCATAACAACCTCGTACTCAAGCCACGTTCCGCGCGGAGCTGCAGCAGTTGCTAGTATTACTCCACCACGAGCAGCTGTGGCCACTCCTATACGTGCCTCACACGCGCAGCCTGTTTCGATTCAGAGTTCAAATGTGGTATAAAATTAATTTTATTTTTTATGGTATTGACATTAATCGATTGGTTTTTTTTTTAAAGCCTCGTTGTTCGGCTATTCGAGCGTTACCAGTGACACCGTCGATTCCATCGAAAATCACTCAAGCGCCGTTAATGAACGATCCTCTGAGACCGCGTGGCATAACTGGGGGAGTTGCAACAATTCAAGTTGGAACTGGTCAGTTGCGACCCAACGAGCAAATTATTCGCACCGCTATCGGGAGTGTGGGTACTAAACCCGTTC
Organism: Henia vesuviana; assembly: GCA_034696185.1. Classification (NCBI taxonomy): domain Eukaryota; kingdom Metazoa; phylum Arthropoda; class Chilopoda; order Geophilomorpha; family Dignathodontidae; genus Henia; species Henia vesuviana. The sequence goes on from JAQFZU010000091.1 coordinate 24,067, forward strand.
ACGTGTCACAACCGGTCGTTTCAACATTGCAACAAGTTTGTTTATGATCGAAATTGATTAATTTGATTTATTAAAATATTTTAAATTAATTTTAGTTGCCTGAAAAGAGTTATTATAAAGCGCATTTGAGTACAAATATGAATACAGCATCTTCAGTCGTAATGCCAGTACAGCAACATGCTACAATGGTTTCGACAACGGCGACTGCTGTCGTTACGGCTCCGTCTGCTCATTCGATTCCGCTGACTACGACTCAAATAATTGGTTCGAAAACGCAGTTGCAAATTCCACCTCCAGTTATGTCCGTTCAGGCAGTTCACACAGTTCCTCCGTTGTCAACGCAGCAAACCCAGCAGCAACTCGTTTCTGTGCCTGCAGTAACGACTAAACCAAGTAATAAATTTACATTTAAAATAAATTCACGTTATTAAATAATTATTTTTTCAATTGAAGGTATAACTATTCACGGGTCACCACATTTGGCTACAAATGTCAGTCCGGCTGTTGCTAGACTGACGACTGCAGCTCCAATTCCAGTTGGTAAATAATTCGAAATTAAAGTCGACTTATTTATTAAATAAAATTAATTATTTCAGCTAAAGTGCAGCCTTTGCCCATGACAACTCGAACTAATGTCGACTTAAACGAAGGTGGTAATACCTTAAATTTATTCGTGCCATCACACCATCCAACTACAACCAATCAAACACCTGCAGCTGGAACAGTTGGAACTGCGAGCGTCGTGCTAATGGAAGCGCCACACACGTTACCAACTTACATTTACGAAACTTATCAAAATACTATAACAATGGCACCGTACGGTGGAACTCCAACTACATTTTCAACACTACAACCAGGAAGCACGATTCGATGTGAGAAATTATTGAAAACAATAATAAGATTTCATATTACTGATTTAACGATAAATTGTAGTACCATCGCATCCCAATCAAAATGTAACTGCTGCCGTGCAAAACGCATCGCGCTCGGCATCTGTCAGTCCGATAATGGTTGCTGTGGAACCTGGACGTTCGTTGACATTACACAGTTATCCCAGTGCGGCTGAAAGTATACGTAAATTGAATATTTATTTACTTGTTATAATTCATTTGTATTTTTACAGCAATTGTAACTACTTGCGAACCAGCAGTTGCGAGCTCAGTTCCATCGATTCATGCAGTAAACGTTAGTTCCGGGAGTTATTCTGGTTCGCAAAGCGGAAATTGTAATCCAACATCGTCAGTATCGTCGTCTCCAAGACCAAGTATTTTACGAAAACGAACGAGCGAAGGGTGATGATTACAATAAAGTGATTTAGGTGAAAATAACCATTTTTTTTATTTTAAAGGTTGAGTGTTGTACGAAAGAATCTAATGGCTTCGATGCCAAGCTTGGAACCACCCACAAGTCCGCATCCAGATGTAAATTTAAATAACATTTCGTTGTCGACATCTTCGCCAAAGCTAAGGTAGAAATTTGATTGAGAATAATTAATTTTTCGATTTTAATGTTTTTTTTCTTTTTTTTATTTAGTGACCAAAGTCGTGAAAATGGTTTGAGTGGGTTCCACGAAGACAAGGGAAGTGCTTCGAGCACTCCCATTAAAATGGAACCATTAGATTTGGCTGAAGGTTAATATTGTTTAAATTGATTAAAATTTTTTCAATATTTTTAAAATTATTTTTTTAGCATCTTCAGTTAATTCGACTTCAAATGGAACGTTTGTCAGCTCGGAAACGTCACCGCGTAAGAAACCGAGAAAACAACAATTGTAATGGCCAAAAAATAAACTTTTAAAATACTCAATGTTAATAAAATTGTATTTTTCAGAACTGGAAACGAATTGGTTGAAGCGCATTCGACGGATGCCGAAGACGAGTTTGAAAAAGACAATAGAACCATAAAAAAAGAAATTTTAAAACACGACGATGGAGTCCAAATCTCACCAGTGCGGCCACGACCCAACATCAGCTTAATACACAGTTATCGTCACACTTGGAAATCTCGTCACAATCATTTCGTGCATTATTCCGACGTGAAAGCGAAAGGTAACAACATTTTAACCAAAATCATCTACAAGTTTTATTAATTTAATATTTTTGTTAGAAGAACGTCGACCTAATATAAGCGAATTAGCCAATCAGAAAGGAATGTTGCAGAAGTTAAATGGCTGGAAAATTCATCATTTATCAACACAACTCGATGAAGTGGTAAGTTTAATCAAACTTTAAATAATAAATGAATTACTTTCTAAATTCATGTATTTTAGGTCGATGAAGAAGATGGAGTTTTCAAGAGATTAACTGATTTTCTATCGCGACTCGAGGATTGCGATCGCCGCGATAATCGTGAAGCAAACGGAGTCAGCGAACTGATCAAAGTAAACAAAAAATTGTAAATGATTTTTAAAACAGTTTTGGGTTAATTTTCAATTTATAGGGAAATTTACAAAGGTGCCGAATTATTCGCGACCAAATGAAAGAAGCGAAACAACAAGTTTTAAAAGTCATCGACCATAAACCGCACATAATAGACATTATTGGGAAATATATAACCAAAAAACCGTTGAGAAAAAAGGAGAAATTTTAGAAAAAAAATACATTATCGATTGTAGTTCTTGTATATTTGCTTATTAATCGTTGTATAGTTAACAGAAGCATCTTTATAGGTGATGGCAAGTTCATATTACGTCATTTTGTTCGTAGTTACAAAAGAAAATTGAGTTTTAAATTTTTATGTATTATACTTAAAAAACACTTTATAAAAATGGTGTATAAATTAACAAAGATTTCTTATACAATTATTAATTTTTATTTGTCACACATTAGAATAAATAGTTACTGGTTTGTGGTAAACAGAACTTAATTACAATTTTCAAATTTAATTTAGCAAAACACAATCTAACACAGAAACAAATCGACCACTTTTTAAGAAGAATTTACCAGTCGAAATATTTTAAAATTTACAGTTATTAAGTATTAAACAAGTTATTTCGTACTGTTGATTTAATAAACACTGTGGAATGTGCAAAAATGCCAATATGGCTGGATATGCAATTTTCTTTGTAGCACCTTTTTCAAGTTCTAATAATTTTTTTTTTCAAACAATTTTGTTCAAAAGCATCTAAAGTTAATTACAAATCTAAAGTTTTAGAACATAAAGAATTCAATATAATAAAAGTAAATACGTAGCAATTAACGTAACGAAATTCCCCACAATCAATAAAACCTTGATAAACAGTTCTTAATCATACAAAAAAAATTAAAGATTAATTGGAAATTAAATTTATTTCCGAGCCATAGCAATACCCAACCCAATTAAACTTCCCAAAGCGATGGCGACACCTCCGACTATGGCTATTCCCATTAACCCTTCTGTTAATTTAAAAAAAATTATTCAAATATAATATTTATAATGTTTTTATGTATTTATTACCCTTTTCCATACGTTTTTTAATAACTTCTTCTAATTCTTTTGCTTGACGATTTGTTGGTTCGACAGAAAGTAATAAACGAATGTATCTTAACGCTGGTGTGTATTCCTTTACAAATATATTTTAATTAGTAAAAATGTAATTTAAAATTAGTGAAAATTATACCCTCAATTTGGCATTTCCTATCGCCAAGTAAAAGAGATAATCTCGTTTTGCTGTCTCGTCACCATTAGATAAAAGATCTGAAAAATTGAATATTAAAACTAAAACTTGTAAAATAATTATTTTTTTTACCTTCTAACAAAATAATTCCTTTTTTGATATCTACAGGATATTTGCTTCGGACTAGGCACCACGAATATTCAAATTGTGTTTTCACATTAATCGTTCCTTTTCGAAGCTGGTCATGATATTGTTTTTCAAATTTCTAGAAAATAAACAAAACTTATGGGAGTTTTCAGCATTGCTGAGTAATGTTGAGTCCACATTATTAAACCGAATTTAAGTTTAAAATATTTGGTTTAACATTTTGTTATAATTAAATGGTAATTAATTTCAAATGTTAATATATTTTCATTGAAGTTATCACTGACATTCTGTAAAAAATAATTACCTTCAGATCTTCTGTGGATACTATTTCATTCAATACGTCTTCCATTTTTCTGCTGCAAACGTTCCATCTCGTGTTAGAATCATTAACTTTCAATTATTTATTTTCTTTTAAGATGTGACAAGATTAAAAATTTCTTAAAATTGCTTTAAGTAATACGTTCGTGAAAGTATTATTTATTTAAAATAAATAAAAAAAAATTTGTAGAATAAAAGTGATCACAAATTTGTGGCCGATTATTCAAAAGTTTTTAAGGTTAAGCAGACGACGTTCTACAATGATGTATTGCAGCAAAACTCTTAGATTTTTATTTATTTCTTTGTTAATATTTAAACGACTAAATACAAAACTAAAAATAATAAACTTAACAAATAAATAAATATACAATATTTTTCTCTTTAAAAAAAGTACTCACTCAAGCCTTTACTTTATTTTAACAAAAATAATAACATCCATATTTCCCTAAAAAAGAATTCTTTAAAAAACCATTTCCAACTTTGTCTCGTGATTAATTGTTGAAAGGAACGACTTTGTTTGTTTAATTTAGAATTCAAAAAAGTCAAATAAAACGTAACAAAGTAAAGTGAACGTAGATCGTGATAGCACGCGCAAAAGTGAATGTGCAATTCCTTTTTCCTTCTTTCAGTCGTGTGGCTCGTAAGGATGATGACGGCTTGCGTTTTCTAATGTTTTCATAGAACGTTCCACACTTATAAGCCTAAAAGTGATCAAATCAATTTTATTTAATTTATACATTCGTTTCAATTGCAAAGGATTTTGTCGAGTCTTTATATAATGAGAACGTTAATAGTTCTACTACTTTGTCTGGGTAATTATTTATTTAATCCCGATAAAAAAATATAAAAAAAACTTATGAAATAATTTTTAATCAGTTGCCATAACCGGTATGGTTTCATCTGCAAGTTTCGACGATCAACAAATGATAAGAGGTTTAAAATTAAAAAAAATCCAAAAAAAAGTAAATTAATTTTTGTCATTATTAGCACGACCAAAGCGGGATGAAGAGGCGGCAGAAGGGAGAGAAGACGAAGACGCGACAGAAGCAGCCGCTGGTGTGAAAACAACCAAAAAACCAGCAGCAGCAGCAGCAACCAAAGCGCCTGCAGCTGCAGCTGCTGGTGACAAACCGGCCGAAGCACCGGCCGGTGCTGCCGCGGACAAACCCGCCGGGGACAAACCCGTGGAAACAAAACCCGAGGAGGAAGAAGAAACAACCACTGTCGCCGGTGTCCCATCAATGTTTGTAAATGGCGCTTTGGTTGGTGCGGGAATCGTTACGGCTGTATTGATTTCGAATCAAGTTTGACGCGGGCGAGTAAATATTGCAATTTTGAAACAAATGTTACACAACTGTTTAATTTGTTAATACGTTGAGTTGTTTTATTAAATGTTGTTTCATATATACACGAATTGTATATACATTCCATTGGCAAATGTAAAAAAATACGGTTGGGTTCATACATGAAATTGGACACAAAATATCACTTAAATATGATTTTTATTGAAATTCTGTGGATATAAGCACAATTTTTGCTATTGATTTACTAAAAATTATCGTACAGATCCTTTACAAATATACAACGTAAATTATACATAACACTTTGGGGGAAATGCTTCATTCCAGAAGAAAATAAGATTTGGCAACCAAAATTTGAATAAGAATTATTAAAATAATAAATAAGAATTACTATGGCAATATTTAGTTCTCTAATTAAGGGAATAATAAACAATCTATAAATGAGTATAACAAATAAAATTTTTAAATTCTATTAAATGAAATTGTTTGCATTTAATTGACTAGACAAATACTCTCAGTATTTATCTCACATGCAAGGAATTCTTTTTCTTTTATCCAAGTATTTACATTAAATGTACCGTTAAATCGAAGAAAAAAAAAAATTTTTTTTTTTACTCGGTAATGTCAGCAAAATATAAATAAAACAAATTTCCATTAACATTAAAGATCCATTTATTCGATTTTTATTATTTTTTTAAATTACGAGAAAATTATATTCATTCATTCATCTGCTCACATTTACACACAAAAAACAGTTTATATCACATTTAAACAATAGTAAATAATTATTAACTAAAATTATTTCTAAAAATTATTAATTATCTTTAACTATAATTAATTTCTTAAAACAAAAAATATTAACAAAAATCGTGCAAAACTTTAGTAGTGTCACTATTCAAATTAAATTGAAGAATTATTTAAAAATATGTTAATAAAGAAAAACTTGGAAATAACAAAAACAAAAAATGGTAAACAGAAAAAATAACAATAATGATGAAATTTTTCATTCTTATTTTCATTTTAAGCAACTGTAATTTTGTACACATCTAAATAGATCAAAGCCTACTATTCAAAGAAATGGATTACTTGAATTACTCCTGGGTGGAATCGAAGTTGAATTGACCTGCTAAAATAATTTAAAAAATCATTAATTGATTATCTAATTAAACAAATAAATAATTACCATAAACGGATTTCCAGTCGGGGGTTGCCATACAAACTGAGTCCCAGGAAGAGGTTTAGTCGGAACAAACGAATTGGATGACGAATATGGTGTTTGTCCTTGATTCGAATTCATGTTAAAACTCATCCACCCACCCGTAGCAGAACCGGCTGTTGGCCAAACGACATTGGTCGCAGGTTGCTGCTGAGTAGATGAGAAACCTCCATTTTGCATGTTATTAAACTGGCCGTTGACAGCTGGAAAACCGCCAGTGGAAGTTGGCGGAGACGTAACGAATTGGCCGTAAGATCCGGCTTGAGATTGCGCTGTGTGAAATCCAGCGGCGAATGGATTACCTAAATTTCAAATTTAAAAAAACAGTTTAAAATCTTCCAACTGCATTTGTCATTGAATTTAGAAACGCCCACTGAATTGATAAAGCAGTAATTTAATACCTGTTGCGAAATTCGACGGTGGCGGTTGGGTCGGAGTCCACGACTGTTGGTTGTTGGGAGAGAAAGGATTGGGCGAACCTGTCCCGTAAACAAAAATCGTTAATAATCAAAGTAAAAAAATAAAATTTAAATTTTTCTTACTACCAGCACTGATAAATCCACTCGACGGAGTATTGGCTGGAGTATTTCCATAGCCAGTATTAGACACGTTACTTATCCCATTCACGTTCCACGAACTTGTATTATTTTTCCCTGTTTTCAAAATGAATTTCAATTTTAAAATATAAAATTATTTCCGAGTATTTTTACCTTCCCATTCCGACGGAGGATTAGTGGTGTTGGCATTACTTGTACTATTGAACAGATTGTCCAAATCGGCAAGGGCGGCATATTTGTCTTGAGCTGGAGCCGCGGCAACGGCCGATGTCGACGTATTCGTGGTGGACGTCGTAGCAGAGGTTGCGGGCGCCAAAGATGCGGGAGATGTCGTCGTCGTTTGGGCCATCCCTGCCATTGCAAAATTAGCGAATTGACTGCTCGCACTGGCCGTGCTCATTGGGGTGCCTCCGACCGACGGTGGACTACTCATGGTTCCTGTAAAAACAGAGGTGGCAATGGGCAACAATGACGAGGAAGAAGAAGATCGATGCACGTGTTGGTCACTGCTGGTGTTTCTTTCTGTATCTGACACCGACTGACAACTGGTCGATTTTGTTTCACTGACATACGGCATTTGAGAATGATATTTATCTGACAGTGTTGATGAGGTTGAGGAAGGGGGAGGAGGGAGAGAATAATCGTCGAACGATTGCCAACTTTTCATCGAAACGGTGGGTCGAGGAAAGGAAAGCGAGTGAGTATTTCTAAGCGATGACTTCGGGTGAGGTCTTTTCAAAACGAAGGAATTTTGGGACGGATTGTGCAGCGATATATGAGGGACACTTGAGGACTGTGCTTGTATTGTGGGTAAGAAAACAGCAACTAAAAAAATAACAAAATTTAAAAAAAGAGAGAAAATAATAATAATAATAACCAAACTAAGGAAAATTAAAAATTTTAAAAATATAATGGATGCGGTCAGTAAATATTTTTTTTTTAGATTGAAATAATTCTCTAATATCATTAGTTCGATTCAAACCAGCTGCAAGATCATGGTCATGCAACTTAAGTGAAATAAACATGTGCAACAATGACCTACAGTTCACAATACTAAGGTTAGTAAATAATCTTATTACGAAAATTAGAAATATTTGAAAAAAAAAAAAATTTTTTACCGGAAGAATTGAAGTTTTCAAAATTAGCAAAATTAGCAGTTTGACCTATAAATGAAATAAAAAATTGCAAATAAAAAAAAATAAAATTTCCAAAATAAAATTTATACTTGAAGAGCTATTAGCAGATGCGAATGGATCACCCGAAAATTCACTGAAGAGATCTAAGGACGGACGATGCGTATTATTCGGTAGTTGTTGACTACTTGATAAACCAGGATTCGATACAGATATTGGGAGTGTCCTGTTATGCCCCGTCTAAAATAAAATAGCATAAAAATTCAATTCGGAGACGAGTTTTAAAAGTTAAATATTTGTTTTTCGACTTCCAGACCTGACTATTTTGCACTATTAACGGCTTCACTGCATAATTCACTAGCGTAGTCAAAGGCTTCACTTCTGGTACAGGTGTTGTTACTGAGCTCGCAGCAGGTGAAGGAAGAACCTGGTTTTTAGGCAACATACTCGGATCGACATACCATCGTTTCCTCTCGTATTTCTGGATCATAAAATCTTTGATACGTTGCTCGTCCTTAGATTCAGGTTCTACCGTGCCCCGTGAGTCATGGGTACCAAGCCACACCCTTCTACAATACTGAAATATAAAACAATAAATTAGAAAAATATAATAATAGTATAATACGATATTACCTCGTTTCCTTTGCTTCGAATGAATTCAATTTCGTCAGTTGTAAAACTCGTCATTGATATCGACTTGACCCGATGAGGTGGGTTCAAACCTCGTCTAGTTTGAATTAAAATAAAAATTAAATTAAATGAAAAAATAAAAATAAGATGGATTAATGTTGGAATTAATGAATTAGTAATTATAAAATGATTTATTTAATCTTGTTGGGTTAATTAGAAAGCAGTTAATGCGACAAAACGGTATTATATAATAAGAACGATGAAGCAATCGTCAAATAATCTTACAATTACATCAATTTAAAGAATCTTGTCACTTCTTTATTAATTTACTTTAATTTATAGTTATTTTATATTTTTATATCTTCTTTTTTCTTTTTCCACGTCGCCTCATGACCGTAACCTCACCGTTAATCGTTCTAAATAAATAAATTTGGGCATTTACTAGCGACTAATTTCGGTTTTGGTAATTTTAAACAGTCAACGGAAGCCGTTAAGTGGTTGCTTGGCTTATTCGCCCTCAAATCCGTCGATAGTAAATTTATCTTATTGACGGTTTATTTCTACATAGGCCTAGTGGTAAATTATCAAATTTTCACTCACAACATCCCGCTGCATGATGTACAGACAAAAGAACCAATGGTCATATTAATATAGGTGGGTCCGCGTTGATGGCAATCGAAACATTGTTTATTATGTAGCTGTGAACCTAATTCGCGGAGGATTTTAAGGTGCTTCTCATCTTGTCGCCTCTTGTTGGCCGCCATTTTGCCCTCTTAATAGGGTTGGTGGTTGGTTAAGTTGGAATTGGAAATTGTTACCGGAACAAAATTTAAATAATTAATAATTGAGAAATATTCATAAATGTAATATAATTATTAATTAATATTATTTTCTATTATTAACTATTTTTCATTCTGAGTTTTAAATTTTAAAGGTCTTGTTCCCTGACGTCAGTAGTTGTGGCAAGAGATCTTGAGAAAGGTAACGAATGATGCGTTAAAAGGTTAATGTAGATATTTACTACAACGGGTCACCAGCAGATGACAGTAGTCGTCTTTTAAAATTACGTTGTACGAAAGAGAAGTTGTCAAAGCCAACGAAGTGTTTGATAATCCAACCGTTTGTTGTATTTTTAGTTATAGCGAATATTTAACACCAATCATGATTCCACTACGCAAAATTTTAGCACTTAATATTCACGGAAATCGGGTAGCAAATGTGGAGCGATTATTGTCATGTAGGTAAGGTCAAATAATACGTTGGTCGGAATTTTGCAAATCTTTGACCTCTTTTAGTAAGATTAATATCGAAATTTGAATGGCCGATAAGATGTTTGGAAAATAATATAAATAAATAGCAATTAATAATTTAAAAATTATTTTGAATTTTATTTTTTATATGATGATTTATTTTTAGATTTTACGCATCTTCGATGCCAAAAGAACACGAAGCCCAAAAAAAAAGGGAACCGAAAGATTCGAAAAAAACCGAATCAAAGTCGTTTATGATGAATATGTTTACGGGAACATTGCAAACTGAACAAGTGTTTCCTTACCCTGATGGTTAGAAAGACAAATAAATGTTTAAAAAAAATCATTTATTAATTTTTTTTCTTTATTTTTTTATAAATAGTTTTAAATGCCGATCAGAAAGGAACGTTAAATATGCTAATTGGGCCAGCTGAGAAGTTTTTTCAGGTTCTTTAACTAGTTATTTGAATGAGAGAGAAATTTTAATTTATTTTAAATAGGAAGACAATGATCCATTTAAAAATGATGCGAACGAATCCTGCGATGAAAAAACGACTCAAGGATTACGAAATCTTGGGGCATTTGGTTTACAAATACCCGTTGAAATGAATGGTGTTGGACTCAACAATACACAATATGCAAGAATAGTCGAAATAGTTGGAGCTAACGATTTAGGAGTTGGCATTTTTCTCGGAGCGCATCAAGTTAGTTAAATTTAAAATTATTTTTTAGTCATTTTCATTGATTTGTTTTAATAAAAATATTTTAGTCTATTGGATTTAAAGGAATTCTGTTGTTCGGAACCGACGCTCAAAAGAAAAAATATTTACCAAAAGCAGCGACAGGAGAGAATTTTGCAGCGTTTTGTCTCACGGAACCATCAAGTGGCTCGGATGCAAATGTAAAACAAATATTTTTAATTAAAATGGTAATGCTTTTTTTTTAATCCAACTTAATTTGCTTTTGACAGTCCATTAGATCAAAAGCTAAATTATCCCCTGATGGCAAACATTACATTTTAAATGGAAGTAAAATTTGGATCAGTAATGGTGGAATTGCTGAAATATTAACCGTATTTGCACAAGTATGAAATTTATTTAAATATTTCTAATAAATTTAGATTTTAATTAATTTTATTCACATCAGACAGAAATCAAGGATGCGTCTGGAAAAACACGCGATAAAATTACAGCTTTTATAGTCGAAAGAGCGTTTGGAGGTGTAAAATCGGGTCCACCAGAAAAGAAAATGGGTATCAAAGCCTCAAATACGGCCGAACTTTATTTTGAAGACTGTAAAGTCCCCGTGGAAAATGTTTTAGGTGAACCTGGTGAAGGATTTAAGGTATTTTAATTATATCTTCATTTTATTTTTTTAAAATTATAATTATTTAATAGGTAGCGATGAATATTTTGAATAATGGTCGTTTTGGAATGGCCGCCGCATTAACGGGGACGATGAAAGCTTGTATTAGTAAAGCCGTTGAATTTGCCACCACTCGTACACAATTTGCCCAGAAGATCGAGAATTACGGAACGATTCAAGAGAAAATTGCTCGAATGGTCATGTACCATTATGTCACTGAGGTATTTTCAAAGAAATTTATTTACTTAATTTTTTTATACATTTAATTTAATTTTTTTTAGTCAATGGCTTTTATGATATCGAGCAATATGGATCGAGGTTCAGTCGATTTTCAGTTGGAAGCTGCAATCAGTAAAATATTCGGTTCAGAAGCAGCTTGGTATGTTGCTGATGAGGCGATTCAAATATTAGGCGGAATGGGCTTCATGAAAGAAGCTGGACTGGAACGGGTATTGCGAGATATACGTATTTTTCGCATATTCGAAGGGACTAATGACATTTTAAGATTATTTATTGTTCTCACTGGTAAAAAAAAATAATAATATCCGCAAGTTCATACAAATAAGGGATTTTATTTTTCTTAAGGAATACAAAATGCTGGTAGTCATTTAAAAGAACTTCAAAAAGCGCTTCAAAATCCAGCTTCTAACTTGGGTGTGATTTTGGATGCCGGTGCCAAACGTGCATGGAGAATGGTGGGATTGTCCAGCGCACCATCGCTTGCAGGTCACGTGCATCCAAATTTATCGGACGTCGGAAATTTGGTAAGTTTTAAGAATTAACGTAAATTTGTATATTAAGATTACATTATAATATTAGGCTTCGAAATCGATCGAAATGTTTGGTTCGTCAATCGAAAGCATTTTAATTCAACTTGGCAAAAAAGTTGTTGGTACGAATTCGGTAGTAGGATATAAATTGTAGTTTTTATAATTCGACAATTTTATTATAGACGAGCAGTTTTTATTAAATCGACTTGCTAATGCTGGAATCGATATTTATAGTATGATTGTAGTTTTGTCTCGAGCCAGTCGCGCTTTAAACGACAAATCAAGTACGGCTGCTCACGAGGAAAAAATTACTCGAGTTTGGTGCAATGAGGTATTTACTATTTATTTTAAAAAATGAAAAATTATACTTATTCAATTTAATTTTCCAAGGCATATAAACGTGTAGTCGATAATTTAGAAGCACTTAAATCAACGGAAAATCTTAATAATTTCGCAGCGATGAAACAAATTTCAATCGAAGTATGCCAAAATGGTGGTGTTTGCAGCCAACATCCACTTCGTCTTTGAGTTGCAGATCTCAATGAATTATACAATGAATTATACAGTTAATTTACGGCTGAGGAAACACTGCCGATCGATTGCACTTAATGATGAGTGAATGTAATAAGTTGTAGTCGATTAATATATTAATAGGTTTTGAATTAGATATAAATAAATAATTTTAATAGTAAAACAATGACTATTTTTTATTGTAGTTAACAATTAAAAACATGTTAATCAAATGATTATTAGATCGTTAAAATGTTGCTCATCTTATTTATCGTTTTTAATTTTTATGTTAGAACCAGGTATAAATCATTTTTTTTAAATATTAAATTTTTGTTATTTCATTTTACTTTTGCCTTAGTGAAAAACTCATTTTACTCGTAACTCCCGAAGGTAATAAACCTTCCATAGTTTATCATCCTTGTTTTCAAGAGATGTTTGTTTATTCGTAGTAAGTCTTATTTCAAATTAAAATTATATATTTAGGATTATTAAATATTATTTGTTTTCAGTAAACTTGTGTATATCGGGCGAAATGTAACGGATGGGATGATGAATTTGAGTCCATTGTATATAAATGATACTCTTTTAAAAGCAAGTTAAGTAATTTGATTTTTAATTTAATATTTTAAAATTGTTTTAACTATTTTAAGTTCTTTCCTGATAAATCTGTGGCTACGGTATCGGCAGCTAAATTTCTAGTTAGTGAAAACGTGGCTTTTATTATCAATAACAAACTGGCTATTTACAATATGCAAAATAAAACATTCGAGTTCGCTGGCCTGAGTAAATAATTGCGAGATTTAAATAATACGGGTATTAGTGTTTTTAAAAAAATATATTTTCAGAACAAAATCAAGTTTTGGATTCATTAGCAACTTATATTTGTTGCAATGAAACTGCTTTGTGGTGTCAAAAATATTCTTGTATTTTAGCTGCGTATAGATTTAATGCAGTAACTACTGATGAAGACGTGGTACTTTCTACAAACTGTTCCATAAATGACACGCAATTTATTCGCCACGATTCGGTTAAAATTTAAATTTTTAATTTAAAAAAATTATTTTAATTAAAACAATAACAGCCAGGTGAAATATCCGCAATAGTAATAATTGCATCGCTGGAATCTCTCGCTTTAATTATTTCACATAAAGATAAGAACATAGTAAAATATATATAATTATTAATTTATTCCGGGGTTAAGTAATTATAACATTTTATTACCGGTTAATTCCAGGCTATAACGGAATATATTCCATTTGGAGATTTGCCTATAGCTACGGCTTACAGATTTAATATTTATGATGGTTTTCTATTGGGAGCAGCCAATTTTCCAGGTCAGGATGATTTTCTGCTTATTTGGGCAGAATCTGCGATGTTTTATTCAATCACTGCTGGTAAATCATAAAAGATTTTTTTTTTTAATTAAAAAGAAAAAATTGTATAAATATATTGCATAGGTCGAGTTGTATTACCTTTAAAAATTTATTACATTGATCCTCAGACCAAAGAGATTAATCGAGTGATTAAGTTTCAATTGAGCGGATCATTTGTTATGAGTACAGTTGTCATGGGAACTAAAAAGCAAAAGTAATTCATTTTCCATTTTTTTTTCTTTTAGGTGTTAAAGGCGAGTTTGCTTTTTTAACTGTAAATGGAGATATGATATTCGGAATGGTTTCCTTACACACTTTTGCTTTGATGGTTGTTTTATATTAAAAATTTATCATTTTTATATACATAATTAATTAATTTCAGGCTAAGAATATCACAAAGCCAGAGTCAATGGAAGTGCTTTGCATTTCAGATCACGGCTCGATTAAACTCATACAAAATAATTTACAAAATGATGATTTTTTGAAACTCGAAACAAAAATTCTTAAACAAAACGATTTATTTCCAACAGATGTACTGCAAAAATGCACGGTTACTAATCCTGACAATTCAAATTTCTATTTCTAAAACTTCCCCTTGAAAAATGATTTAGACGACTCGTTTTGAATTATCATCGCCGGTGGGCGATGTTTACTTGGACAAGGCCGATACACTTTCATTAGTAGCAAAACATGTCCACAAGACTGGTTACGAACATAATTTAGCCGTTACCGTTTCCTCAGCAAATTCCCTCAAGCAGCATTTATCGACTATTTCTAGTAGAAAAAATAGCATTACGGGTTTAACTGAGGATATATTGGTTGGTTAAAAACCAACTTAAAATATTGATTATTTAATCAATGAATAATTTACAGAATATTAAATTAGCAATCAACGAGCAGTTTAAAGAACAATATAAACCACAGCTAAGATAATTCGAATTTCATACAATAAAAAGTTTTAATATTTTGTTTATAATTAATAGATTGAGGCATCATTTCTTAGCAGTTAATCACGTTCATATTTTCGCTTCGAAACAACCGATGGGTTGTGAAGAAGTAGTACACGAAATCGCCCACGTATCAATCGGTTGTCCTTCCCAACGAAGACTAGTGGTGAAAACCAATCAAGAGTAAGTTTTTTAAATTTTTAAAAAAATTTTATAACAAATCGAAGCAAATAATGACATTTCAAGGCTCATTTTCTGTAACAAATTCAAGAAAAATCATTTCACGCACGTCACGAGGGAGTTAATAAGTTTGACATTAAGAATTCGCATTTTTATTAATTGTTTTAATTCCAAATAGCACATTTGTAAAATCGTCTTATTATTCCAAGGAACGTTATCCATTCGCATCGGTCAATCTCGATGGATCGATTGAAGTTAATTATAATTTTTCTTTGTTTGGATGCCCATTGGTTACGAGTTTACTCGAACCTTTGATACCGATCGTTCATTTATACGATGGAAATAAAGACTTGGGGCCCGTCAATGGAGATTTTACGGTGTTTAGTATTTTTGGACATAAAGATTATACTTTTGTACGGAATCCAATAGAGGCTGGTTGCTCGGTGGCGCCTCAAACGTGGTCCCGAATGATGAGATCGAATAAAGATCCGAGAATTGCTTGGTCGGGTGCTGTGAGTTGAAATTCGATTAAGTCGGTCACCCACGATTAAATTATTTTATTTCTAATTAAAGAATTACGTTCCGTGTTACATTAATCCTAACCGAGTGACCGGAGCCGAAGATGTGGATATAACGGAAGATTATGAAATTATAAATTCGACTAATGGAAATGGAATCATCATTTTATCGACATCGGATCAACTGGAATTCTTCGAACTCGTTCTTTTAGATCCGAATTTAAGTTTTTGCGATCTAAGAACCAATTTCGCAGTTCACAATGTGTATAGTCTTCAAGTATGGAATACGTGGGTTCCATCAGTAGTTTGCTTCAGTTTTCTTCTTCTCTCCTTAACCATATTAATCGTGGTTTTCTTTTACTGCCGATTACAATTGGTCGAACGCATTTTCCGCCAACCGAAAAACGACGATTGGGACGATTCGAGTGATGAATCTCAGGAACTTTAAAAAAAAAAAAAGAAAATACTCTTAGTAGAAAATAAGGAAAACTCCAACCCGAGCATGACATAAGGTCAATTTTAACGGAACCAGATTACCGTTAACCCAGTTACGTGTAATCAATTGTATTAAAATAAGCTATTTTATCATCAAACTGTGTCATGCTTGTCTCTCACCCCGGATTCGCTCTTCACACCCCTCGCCAATAGGGCGGCTTTGATCCGTCCAGGTTCCGGGACAGGTGGGGGATCCTTAATAAGACGAGGAAAAGGAGGCGCTATATAAGCATAAAAGTAGGCCACGAGCATCAGTACGAGCTATTGCATTGTCAGAGATAACAACTACTTCTTAACGGACGTTTTTAAGGGATTACATCGATCTTAGGTTTTTGTTGTCGATTTTCTCTCCTCATTTTCATAACGAGTGAGTTTGGGTTAATTTTAATGGTAAAAATTCGAGTGAAAAGAGGATTTTTTTTTTAAAAATATTTAAAAAATATGTAGATGTTTATATTCTTAGCTAATAATTATTAGATGGTTTTGAGCGACGTGTAAAGGTCGAGTTTGTTTTCGTTGAGGGTCATTGATAAGTTTGATTCTCCTTCCCTTCCGGCTGGCCTCGATGACCACGGAGGTCACGGTCGAGTTAAGTTTAGCATAGCCGTAGGATATCCTCTTTTGACTTATTCTAATGTATTGTTTGCACGCTATATTTCTCGTAAGCTTAGCGAGTGACCATTTTGCTTTTGCTCGCATTTTGTAGCTGGCCCTCGGGGCGGCCATCACACCTTTGCTTTTGACAGCCGTCACGATGAACTCACTGCTCAAATTACTCATACTCGCACTCGTTTTTCAGGTATTTATTATTTCTTTATTTTATTTATATTTATTCTCAGTTTGAAAAATATTTTTAAAAAGGTAAAATGTGAATCTGAATCTACCGACTTGCAACCGGAGCATCGAGCTTTGCTCGATTCGCCTTTTTTTGATAATCCAACGGCCGATTTGCCGCAAATTAAAACATTGAATGTTGCGTGCGAGAAAAACAAAATGAGGGTGTTTTTGGAGTTCGATCGGCCGTTTTACGGGATGGTTTTCTCCAAAGGGCATTTCAACGATCAACGATGTCTCCATTTACCGGCCGCGAGTGGAAAATTAAACCTCGACTTCGAAATTGGTTTGTCAACTTGTGGCTTGACGGCGCGCAGTAACACGGCTGGTACAGACGGGTCCGGAGCTGGGGCTTATATCGAAAACACGGTTATAATTCAATACGATCCGTTAGTTCAGGAAGTGTGGGATCAAGCTAGAAAATTGCGTTGTACGTGGTGAGTATTTATTAACCTGAAAAAAATATTTTTTAAATAAAAATTTTAATTAAATTTTTTTTTTTATTTCGAAATTCTCAGGTACGATTTCTACGAAAAATCAGTTGCGTTTAAACCATTCAATATCGACTCCATGCAAGCGGTCACAGCTAACTTCTTGGGCGACAATCTGCAATGCTGGATGCAAATCCAAGCTGGGAAAGGTCCGTGGGCATCCGAAGTATCTGGAATTGTCAAAATAGGTCAACAAATGACTATGGTTTTAGCCATCAAAGACGACGACAACAAATTCGACATTCTCGTCCGAAATTGCGTCGCTCATGACGGCAAACGACCACCAATTCAATTGGTTGATAACCAAGGATGCATAACTCGCCCGAAGGTCATGAGTCCATTCACAAAAATCAACAATTTCGGCCCTTCTGCTTCGGTGGTTTCATACGCATATTTTCAAGCATTTAAATTTCCCGATTCGATGGAAGTCTTCTTTCAATGCGTCATTCAAGTGTGTCGAGATCATTGCCCCGAACCCAAGTGCGCAAATCCCGCGGTAGTGGACAACAGAGTCCAAACACCACCGCCTTTACCACCCCCTCAGAACCACCAAACACCCAACCATCTCGCATTCCCACCGGGACTCTACAATCCCAACGAGAAAATCCATTTGCTTCCTTATCCTTCACTCAATGGTAACAATCACCAACACTTACCACCCATACCAGCACCAGCCCCGATACCATTATCGGCGGGATATTCCAGTGTGGGCAGAGTTGGCGTAGCGTCGGAAGAAGCCCCTTTAGTGAGCGATGATAGTGATAAACCGCATAATTTGCCTTTGGGAAGCCCGAGGAAGTTCGAAGACGATGTATACGTAACGGAAGGAAGAGATGGAGATGCAATTGGTAGTAATCGTAAGAAAAGAAGCGATCCCTCGACGGATGTGAGAACGACGGGGCATCTGAGGGTCGTTGCACCCGGCGATGTTGCTTTTAATCTGGGGATTGGCAATGAGACTGTGGTAATAGCGGCGCCTATGGAGAATAATGCGGTTTGTCTTCCGTTGTCTGCTTTTGTCGCGGGCCTCGTTCTTCTGTTGTTTACGTTATGCATGATGATGCTTGTTGCTACTTTTATGTTTTTGAGATTAAGGACTTTTAAAGCGAAAGAAAATGCGGTTATTTTTCAATAATTGTATTTTTTTTTTTAATTTTTTAATTTTTTTATTTTTAAAATATTTTTTTTTTGGTTTTGAAATGTTTGAGTGTTTTTTCTACTTCTTAAACGGCTCAAAAAAAATTGAAATTTTAATCGGTACAAAATATTTTTTTTTAAAAGGAGTACCAGTGATTAAAAACACCAAATAATTATTCACTTTTAATTTTTAATTTTAAAATTTATTTATTATTTTTTTTTTTAGATTATATTTATTTTCCATCAAATTAAAAAAAAATTGTAAAATCAATTTGTAACGTCATTTTCAATTTCTTCGTGTGTTTATATGAGCGTGACTGATGAATAAATTGTTGAACGATTCTTTAAAAAACACTTTTCTTATTTAATTTCTCCACAATATTTTTTTCTAACACTCGTGAATCGATAACAGGATGTGGAAAAGGAAGCCACGTACATGTAATCACGACGACACGCTTAGCCAACCGAAAGCCATCTGTATTTACCCTACAGTCGGTCAAGGGGCGAGCGGAACAGCAAAAAGAAACAGGTTTTTACAACCTAGTGCCCTTCAAAGGGCGAGGCACAACCCGGAACTATTGAAGAAAATGCCTTAAGACATTTTTATGTTATACTCCCAACCTCGAGGGAAAAACACTGCAAATCCATAGGCAGATGCCATTGGAGTTCATTGACCTGTCTTGAACTTGCTACTCTATGCTGTAGATCCGCTAATTTCTTGCCAGTAGGTCGTGTGAAATTTTACACAAAACCAATTGATTTAACTGATATAAAAGTTTTTAAAAATTATGTAATTTAGGACAAATATCATATCCATTAATTGCATAATTTTTCTAACTTTACTACAACACATTTAATGTAAATAAAAATATTTTATTGAACAAAATTTTAATAGGTTTTAATAATGTTTATTGTTTATTAACAAATTCTCGGCTTTTTATTTTAATGTTTTTATGATTTAGCATTGCGAGCAAGTTCACTGGGATATTGTTATGCGCTACCTCCGAGCAGCCAATGATGTACGACTCTCCGAAGACGAGCACCAAGCGGTGAAATTTGAAATTTCACCTCGCTCACCTCCATCTCTACGAAATAACCCGCGGAAATAGAGATTGGCCGCGCATTTCTAAGGTCACTATAAATACTACGAAGTCGTGAAGGTAAAGGTTACTTTCGATTTGATACTATTCGCACACAGGTAAAATCTCGTCCAATCGATCTGGAGATAACAAATAATTAATTTATGATCTAATTTATAAATTAACTGATTAGCCCAAGATAATAATTAACCAGTGATCACCAACAATGATCAAGTCTATACCCGGATTACTTATAATCATCTGTCATCTGCTATTTGTAAGTATAATACAATTTATTTTAATTTTATTTTAACTAGTAAAAAAGCCAAATTTTATTATAAAAATAAGTTAATTTAATTAGTTTCGGTTTCGCTGCGTTAACTTTCGAATTTGAAAATGCAAACAACCAAAACATAATTAAATGATTAAAAAGCGCTCAAATTTAACCGTCATAACTGTCCAAACTTCAAATTTAAAGTTTAAAAATTTCATCAATGGTAGCCCAAGTGGAATCAGTGGAATTTGTGTCCCGATTACCTCAACTATAATCTTTCATATAAAACTTTAGCCACAGTAGAACCTTGACCTCGAGTGGCTCGTGTACGAGGGCAGGCGGTCGACAATTTTTTGTTTTTAAAGTTTTTTTAAAAATAAAATTTCATATTTTCCTTTCACTTCCTGGTGTTAAACGTAGACCTAAGGCATTTCACATGTTTATTTAAATTTTTTTTTCTTCAAATATATTCTTTGAGTGACCGAAGCCAGTTTGCAATGTTTACAAGAGCATTTAATTATACGTATTTAATAACCAAAACATTTCAATAAACAAATTTCAAAAGCAATTTAGTGTTAATAAAAAAATTCAATTCCGGATTCCTTTTACTACTTTTTTATTTTTTATTTTCAACCATAAACTCAGGTATCGACGTCTGAGGATTTGACGACGGCTGACGAAACGACCCATTTCCCATCCTCCCACACGCCACTAAACATATCTTCGAATCCATCGGACATTCAAAAACAAGATAAAACCGATGCTGCGCAAGTGAAATCGTACGGTATGATACCCAATTACTACCACCAACAAGCCCCAGCAGCAATACCCGTGCCACTACCCATACAAATCCAAGGTGGACCGTTGATGTTGCCATCCGGAGTGCAACCGCAGCCTCCGTATATGCACCAACCCATGCAAGCATTGTATCCACAGCCATTCTACCAACAAGCGGGACACAAGAGCGACTCGTTATCCCAACAACAACCGGTATTAGTGCAAGTACCCAACGAAGCTTCGAAACAAACCTCGCATTTCCCCGCATTCGAAAACCAACACGAACAAGCAGCGCCTTCATTCGGCGGTTTGAGTAATCACAAATCGGCGAATTTGGACGTGGACGTGCACCTCGACAGTCCCTCCAATCTCATCGGGACGGGATTCAATGGTCTACCCAGCGATCTTTGGCCACAACCCGCCCCGGAACAGCCGAAAATCGTCCAATTGGATGTGCGATGCGAAAAGAATTTAATGCGAGTCAGCATCGATTTCGACAGGCCTTTCAACGGCATTATTTTCAGCAAAGGGCATTACCGATCTGCCAATTGCCTACATCTTCGACCCGGTCTCGGACGACAGAGTGTCGCTTTCGACGTCCCGGTCAATGGATGCGGCGTCCAGGGCAATTCCCTCAACGGGATTTACGGAAGAGACTCGTCGAGTGTCGGCGGTTCATATTTCGAAAATACCATCGTTGTGCAATACGATCCTCAAGTGCAAGAAGTTTGGGATCAAGCGAGGCGATTGAGGTGCTCTTGGCACGACCAGTACGAAAAATCCGTGGCTTTCAGGCCGTTCGCAGTGGACACTTTGGAGGTGGTGAGAGCGGATTTTGCCGGGGACAACGTGGGTTGTTGGATGCAAATCCAAAAAGGAAAAGGACCGTGGGCTTCAGAAGTGTCGGGAATCGCTAAAATCGGACAGGCCATGACGATGGTGTTGGCCATCAAAGACGACGAGAACAAGTTCGACATGTTGGTTCGCAATTGTGTGGCTCACGATGGCAAACGACCCCCGATTCAATTGGTCGACCAACATGGGTGCGTCATCAGACCCAAAGTGATGAGTCGGTTTACGAAAATTAAAAATTTCGGTTCGTCCGCATCAATTTTGTCGTACGCTTATTTCCAAGCGTTTAAATTCCCCGATTCGATGGAGGTTTATTTTCAGTGCACCATTCAAATATGTCGCCAACAGTGTCCCGAACAGTGTTCGCAGACGACCGAAAATGATTTGTTGTCGAATTCTAACGTTGTCGCCGCGCCGTTTTCTTTCGGTAAAGGTCGACCGAGGGACGAAAGGGACGTCTCGAGTCAAGATAAAATCGACGAGGAAACCGAAGTGGGAGTCAAGAGAGTAATTCAAGTTGTTTCGGCTGGAGATTTTGCTTTTAATCTCGAAAATTCGACCAATTCAGCCACTCTCGTTTATCCTTTGAGCCAAGACGAGTCTGGTTATGTTTGCATGTCCACAGCTGGGTTTGCTGCTACACTCATTTTATTGCTTTCTCTTCTAATAATAGCTTCACTTTTGTGCACTTTTCTCTGTATTAGGCAGTATACTTTGGGGGATGGAATTTTCCCATCAATTTTTAAGAAATCTGTTAGATAAATATTTTAAATTTAGTTTTTTTTATGTTAAGTTTTTTTATTTTTTTATTTTTTTAAATTTGTGCCAGAAAGTTAGTGCAATTAGCTATTATTTATGTTTAACCAGATGAAAATTGTCATTATTTATGTCATTCAAAAAATTGAAAAAGGTGTTCCTACTTGTTATTTGTGCCTAATTTTTTTGAAAATAATTTTAATTTAAAATATCTTGATGTACAACATTTTTCTATTGTCTTGCTCAAATCAATTTTGACACTATTTACTCTGTTAAGTATTTATTTATTAATTGTTTTTAATGGAGGGAAGTAAAAGTGAAAAAACTGTGTCTTTTATCTTTTCAAAAGTTATTTCATGAATAAACACCAAAACTAAACAACATTTAAGTCAATTATTCAATCGAAATCAATAATTTTATTAACAGTTAATAAACCAATAGTACAATACACCGTCACTATACTGCGCCACTAGTTAAATCAAATATACTCAATAAATTTTAAGCAAAAAATAAAACGAATGCGATTAAATTCTTCTTATCTTTTATTGACAAAGCTCTTAATCATATATCAAACCAATTACACATTAAATCAACGTATTTCGTCAACTATTAACCAAACAACTACAACAACTTTTCGATTACGACTCTAGGCTGAAGCGAAGTTGCCGTCACGAAAACGAGGCACCAGACGTATCGGCTGGCCTGGTCTGGCTCAAGTATCTAAAAAGCAAGGGGCAGGTACTTTCCCTGCGAATTACTCAATCCCCGAAAAATTCTTATTGTATTGACCACCTTCAATTTTCGAAGATTTATCTATTAAGTTCTAGTATGTCTTCATCGGGTGACTATGGAAACCCTCTTCGAAAATTCAAATTGGTATTCTTAGGCGAGCAGAGTGGTGAGTTGTCATTTCTTGAGTTGCCTACATTTTTAATATTTCTTTTTTTTTATTTCTTACCGTTACAAATTATCTGTCGAAATGACTCGCGAATAATTCACTATAATCTTACTTCGATTTTACGATTTTAATGTAAATTTTATAACGAATATTCGGTCGTTGTATGCACTTATCAATGGTTCGTTAATTACAAGGCTAATTGAAGGTTGTTGAATTTAATAATCCCGAGATTAAAAGAGTAAAATGTGGGAAAATATTTTATTCATTATTTTTTTCTATGGGAATTCAAGAACAGTTAAGTTGATAAACATGGATTTAGCTTTAGTTTAATGGTTAATAAATATTCGATTTTTTTTTTCTTTACTGGTTTCTCGTCAAGCTTTTGCCTTGATTGACCATTAAAAATGGTTCGAGTGAATGTCTGTTTAAAGCTAAATTTAAATTTTGGTGTGGATATTAAATTATTAAATATTTTTGAAATTTAAAGAAAATATTTATTGATCAGTGATTGTTTTGTTTGTTCAAACGATTTGGAAAGAAAATTAAAGGGGCGAGGCTGGGGTGATCTATATAAGGAAATTTAATCATATTTCTATCAAATTATTAATTTTTATTTTTATTTTTTCTTAGTTGGTAAAACATCTCTTATTACTAGGTTCATGTATGACAGTTTTGATAATACGTATCAGGTAACTAAAAAAATTCAATAAAAATTGAT
Organism: Henia vesuviana; assembly: GCA_034696185.1. NCBI lineage: Eukaryota > Metazoa > Arthropoda > Chilopoda > Geophilomorpha > Dignathodontidae > Henia > Henia vesuviana. The sequence continues at coordinate 48,188 of JAQFZU010000091.1, forward strand.
GTAAATTTTATCAAATTTATTTAACAAATTTTTCTATTTAGGCCACTATAGGAATTGATTTTTTGTCTAAGACCATGTATTTAGAAGATCGCACTGTAAATATTTAAAAGTTGATTCAAAGTTTAATTAATACTTAATATCGATGATTTCAATTAAGGTGAGATTGCAGTTGTGGGACACGGCCGGTCAGGAACGATTCCGAAGTCTCATTCCAAGCTACATAAGAGATTCGACCGTAGCTGTAGTTGTATATGATATCACAAGTTAGTCGTATAAAACATTCGAAAATTTAATCGATTAAAAAAAATATTAATAAAATTTTCAGATGCAAATTCTTTTCATCAAACGTCAAAATGGATCGATGACGTTAGGAGTGAACGTGGTAGTGACGTAATTATTATGCTTGTTGGTAACAAGACAGATCTCTCAGATAAGAGACAAGTAACGACGGAAGACGGTGAGCGGAAAGCCAAGGAGTTAAATGTTATGTTTATCGAGACAAGTGCCAAGGCTGGATATAATGTTAAACAAGTATAAATGGAATTTTACAAGTTGATTAAATGTGAAAAAATTGAAAAATTGTTTTGTTTAGTTATTTCGTCGTGTAGCTGCAGCTCTGCCGGGTATGGAAAATACAGAGAAGACCAAGGAAGACAGTATCCTTGAATTACTTATCGCTTTACACGTAAGTTAAACAATTTTCTAGCAATATCCAGCACTCGATCTTCTGGGACTTTCTTTGGAAAATTTAATGGTTTTGGTGTCTCGCTAAAATACACTTTGGCAACATTTTTAATACTAATGCACGATTTAATATTAATTTAAAGGGAATTTTAGCTTAATTTGTAGGTTATTTTGCATTTTCTTTTAATCTTATTTTTTTTTTAAATTTGCTTTAATTTTGTTTTTGTTTACCTCTCCTTTTTTTTGTTTATTATTTTCTTGTTATTTTGTTTTGGCCTCCTTAACTCATGGGTTCAGTGACTGAAGTTATTCTGAAGGATTCACCCGATGAAACGAAATCTCAAGAAAGTGGTTGTGCATGTTAAAAAGAATACGTTACATTTTATTTGGCTTTTTTTGTTATTTTTATTTTGATCTTGAAGTTTTTTTTTAATTTTTCCCTTTGTCCATTTGTGTTTGATGAATGAAGATGCAAACTAGTTAAGGTGTTGCCCATTTTTCACTAGATTCATGTACGAAACCATTTGAATTTTACATTCAACGTGCTGGCTTTGCTTGGTTTGTTAATGGAATTGAATGAATTGCTTATATATATAATATTAAAACTAACTATTTTTAAAAATATAAAATTTTCAACACAAAGGAAAAACAATTTATAAAAGGTGATTTTAAAGATATATATTTTTTAACATAATACATAAATAAAGGCTTAAAAAATGCATTTTATAAAAATGTTGTTTATTTTTAAAAAAAAATTTAATACGCGCATTTAGACAATTTGACTTCCTTAACTGTTATCAGTCATTCCATTGAAGCCTCAGGAACCCGTCAAGGAACAATCGGATCAAGAAGGCGGTTGTATGTGCTAGACTATTGCTATTTGGCTTCAAAAGTAATTTTCATTAGTGTCCGCACGTCGAGTTGTCTGCGCGCATTTGAAAACCAAAATTATTAAACCCAAGTGTAACCAAATTTCGTCCAGCTCAAGAAAGAAGTTTTATGCTGATTCAAGATTTAAAAAAAAAATACAAACTGCTTTCTTTATGAACTGATTTTTCACTTTAACAAAATTTTTAAAAAACAAATTCGTAACTTAAATTGTAATGGTTGCAGTGCCTGGTTCTGATTTGTGTATCCCAACTTGTATATACAAAGGTATTTAAGTAGAGAATGACAGGTTGAATACTTAATTTAAATTGTAAATTTAACAAATACGGGTTGGAAGAGTCAATTTGAAATTATTTGGCAATTATTTTATTATTTTGAATATCCAGTGATAATCGGTGATGGGTTCTAAAAAATTTACTTAAAAAATAATTGTCAGCTGTAAATGTTCTTTAAAACAAATTGCACAGGGTCTTGTGATTGCAATTTCATCACACTCACAGTAGTATTTGTAAATTTAATACATTAAAAAAAAACAAGCAAAACACTGGGTTATAGCAGCAATATTGTGGAATTTTTACATTTTTTTTCTTGAATAATTTCTATTAAACTAATCTAATTTTTTTTTTGGAGTGTCAAAAGAAACATGTGATATAATGTATATGTTAATAATAAGTAGAATTTTTTTTAAGTATGTATTGGGATTGATTGTATTCGTTTCTAGCATAATTTCTAGAGATAAAAAAGCTCAAGTAAATTATTAATATATTTTAAATTTTTTTTTAAGTATTTCACTATGCAAATTAGTTATAAAAAAATCCAGGACAAACATAGAACACTGAAAATGACATTGGAATATTAATTGGAATAATTTTTTTTTCTATCCCCATTTTGTTATTTATTATCTTTGATGTTAAGAATAAGTGATAATTTATGTAGCTTTTTCAAACAACCATTTTTCAATCATGTTAATAATATGCTGATGTTCGTTACTGCTAAGTGACGTGTAAATTGAACCTTTGTGCACTCAGTAAAGCTATGCTGTAACTTGTCATAATGGTTATTTTCACTGATTTACAATCAAACAATGAAAAGCACACTTAATTGTTAGGGAACTTTTTTTCAGCCATGAAGTCGAAGTAGATTTCTGAAATTTATTAACTAATATAAATAATATAAAAATTTAAAAGTCAAAATTTTGGAGTGATACATTAAAAATGACACCTGATCAATGGCGAGTCATATTTTACATGCAAGTACTTAAGAGTTACAGAGATGTACTATCGGCTGATTTTAGATTGCAAAGAGAGAGATACAGAGCGCAAATTGCACAATGTAAGTATTTCAATAAAATTAACTTAACAAAAAAATTAATTTGTTTTTTTAATGACATTTAGTGCGCGAAGATTCTGAATCGGACAAAATCGAAGAAGAAGAAGATGAAGATATTTTGGAAGAGGAAGTATCACTTCCAAAAAGCATTGAAGAAATTGATAAAGCCCTTGAACAACTCAAAGGTTTTCTTTTTAATAAAATTATAATAATTTTTTTAATTAAATTATTATTTCAAAACAATTGTATGTAGTTGAATTAGAAGCGACGTTATCGGAAGGTGAAATGGAAGAATTTGAACAGATGCATCTAGGTTTCTTGTACATAACAACCAAAATATAATTAATTAGAATTGTTAAAAAACTTTTATTTATAAATGTTGGTAGCGCAAGAAATCGATTATTTAACTGCTTTCGAGCCAGAAGAAATTGGTAAGAAATATTTACGAAGTTTTACTTGTAAAAAATACACGACAATTAAATTTTACAGGAGTGTCTCCCTCGCCTTCTGGTTCCGTTAACAATATGTTTTAATTTTAATACTGATAAATTATTTTACATTGTGACATACATTAGTTACTTCACTTGAAAAAGGTTCCAGTTCAACTACTAGTTCACCGTCTTCAAAGATCTCAGCAACTGGTAAACACAGATAAAATAACACTTAATTTATAAGTTATTTATTTGTTTTATCATCATAGAGGATATATCATCCAGAAGTGCTTCGTACAAGACATGTAAGTTATATTTATATACAAAGTTTTGATTTGAATGACAGTTATTATAAAATAATATTTTTTTAGCTTCGGTTTCATTTGAAGGTATTGAAAAAATACATTTATAATTGGATTTAATTATTCTTATTTATTTTTTTCAGGTTCTGATGAATACGAACAAGTTTCGGACTTAATAGAAAGTGTTAATTAGATAAATTAATTAAAATATTTACAAAATTTTAAAAAAATATTTGTTTAGCTCCTCCATCCCCACCACCTCCATCGCCTCCTCCTCCTTTGTTTCCACACATTATTGTTTTAGGTATATTAAACTTTTTCGTAATATGTGGCACAATACTGAATGGTTTATACATTTAGGAAAAACCGATTTAGACATTGTAGGATTAGGCACCATTCGATTGAAACCACGAACACCTCTTTTACCTCAAATTGGTAATAAAATTTATTAGATTTTAGAAATCAAACAAATTATTTGTTTATTTAATTAGAAGAATACTGTATCACCGATTTTACTAGAATTCCAAGAACACCCAAGTTGCAGACGTTACCAAGAGGAGAAAGTGAGAAAATTATTATACTCAATTGCAGAATAAAATAGGTTGGTTGAATTGTAAAGGCAAAATATATGCAAGAAGTATTCGACGTCCGGAAAGACCAAAATTGCCACATTACCCACGACCTGATTCTCCTTCCTGCAGCCCTATGGCTTCTTTACCACAACCAAGAATTAAAGTGGAACCTTATCCAAACATTGATGAAAATAAGGTCGTGAATTAATATTATATTTTTTATGTTGATAAGTGATAATTTATATTTATTTTATGGTACAGATTTTAACGTCTAAATCCAAGATTCGTCGCACGTCAAAATCAGTTTCTCTACAACCACAGATTTAGATTTTTTAAATTGATAAATCGTTTGTTATAAAATAAAAAAAAATTGTAAACTTGAAAAAAATTAATATTTCTTACGAAAATAAATTCCGAGAAATGTTATTGTTTATTTCCTGTTTTATTTTTTTAGCTACAATTTTTAATTCTTAAAAGTAAGAATTAGTAAAACAAGAAAAATGTTACGTACAATGATTTACTAAGACATATATTACGGAGATCTAAATAAAGCGTAAAATTAAACTGTAAATTGTTATAGATGCATTTCAAGCACAGCACGAAATTAAAAATTAAACAAATAAACTATATATTTTTTAATTTTATAGTTTTTACATTTAATTTTTACTTCTCAGAATTACCTACAGGTGGCTAATTTCATTTTACGTCGGTGGTCACGTGACCACTGTCTCGACTCATCATCTTGGGCTCGTCTGTCGCCTCATCTTTTCCTTCATACGCAGGAATTACGTTTGGTGTAATAATAAGGAAATTATACACACATTGCAATCGTTACATTTACATTAACAAATCCATCTTGCTTCAGTTCGAATACGTCAACTAGACAATTGGGTAAGTACGCGAAAAGAAAGTGGAAATTTACTCGTTTAAATACATAAAAGACACGATTCTGACCTTTAACACAAACATAAATGGATATTTAATGTAGAAATATTCCTTGAACAATACTTATCTTAAAATTAAAATAGATAAACACGTTCTGCTTCGACCATAAAACTAATTTTACGTGCAGGAAAACGATGTATTGTATCTTACAGTGTTATTTGATAACACTTTGTATATATTTTTCACTTGAAATTAATAAAAAATTATTATTTTATTATATAATGAAATATTTCTCATTGAAAAATGGTAAACAACTTAATTTTATGCGAACTGGAATAGCATTTTAAAATCATTTATTTTCGTTAAAATTATTTTTTTTAAAATGGGGAGAAAATTATTGATTTATTAATTAATCGGAATATTAACCTGTTGACCGTATTTGCCCATTTCATTTCATTAATTAACACAATGTCGAACGGATATATATTATTTGAATAAGGTATTATATGTTTAATGTAATTATATGGCTATTTTTTTTGTGTACAACAGAATTGCACAAGATCATATCGTAATGCACACAAAGGATCAACATATTGGCTCGCGAGCGAGTTGCAAATTGTTATTAACATTGCTATTATTATTATATTTACCTTTATTATATGAAACATGTGCATAACTTAAAAAATTAATTTTATATTTATTTAAGATGATGCGAAATTTTACGGAAGGAACCAGGAAGAAATTGAAAGTAGAATAAATGTAATTTTTCATTTATTTATTTATTTCATTGATAAAAATTATTTTAAATTTATTGTTGTATTTTTTTTTAGGTAAACATTTTAACCTCGCACTCAGAAGACTCTCTCGAGTGTAAATAAGTTGTCTCTGAATGAAAAATTGCTTCGCTTCCCTGACAAAGGCGTGAATTAATTCGTTGCATTTGAAATATTGTTTTTCTTAAACTGGTTTTAGAAAACAAAAACAAAAATTGCTTATTGTAGGATGGAAGACGGTAGCAAACGGCAAGGAACGAGGTGAATGAATTTATTGATTTTAAAAAATGGGAAAAATGTATTTTACGTAAATTGCGTTATTCTTGGCAAAGGCTTAATCTAAGTAAAACATCTCGAATCAAGGTTGGGTTACTCAGTAACATGAAAGAGATACTTGTTCGAGTTTAAGTCACCAAAGAGCTCAGATTTATGAATTTTATTTTTACATTGACATTCGAAAATAATTCCCATTATTATTTGTCACATTGGGAATGATTCATTAGTCAGTTGTGTGTTTTTCCAATTGATTTGTCTGGAGAGGAGGGGTAAATGAGATCATTTGGGGAAATTGAATTATCGACTTTTGTTATAACAACTAACTAGACTTGGAATATGAAATCGAATGATAAAAAATTTTCTATTGTTTTTTTTTTGCAGGGTTTTCAAGAAGAGTTCACCAAACGGAAAGGTAAATTAGTAACTCTAAATTTAAAAAATCTTTATTTTTACTTTGGTATTTTTTTTTCAAAAAAGATAACAGTTTATTTGGGAAAACGAGATTTCGTAGATCACGTCACACATGTTGATCCAATC